>JADDOH010010949.1:0-111585 GCA_016648135.1 Agrypnia vestita | reverse complement strand
AAATAAAAAAAAAAATAATATAAAATAATATCTATTAGCAGGTACGAACAAAAACAAGTTGCGGTCAATGTGTACAGGTTGGAAGTTTAGGAGTATACTAGGAGCGGCTAATGGAAGATGTGTGTATTTATTGGTGCAGAGACTATTCTTAAAGTTGTTGGAAGCAGCGCTAAACCATATCCATGTCCCGATGACACAGCTTTTTTAATCTATCATCATACAGAATAATGGGCATATACATGAACTAAATTACACATAGCAATTTGAAAATTTTTGTCATGGTATATAGGCTGTTATTCGTAATAACATGAAAACAATTCGCGGCATATCGATAAAAATGCTGCCGCACCATGTAGGCACAACAATCATACTTCCAAACTTCAAATCATTAGACTTTACCATGAGCATTTCCATTGATTGATTGAATACCTATGTAATGAAGGAGATATAAGAAAATTACAAATTCAACAGAAGAGAGCAATGAGGATAATTCTACAGAGAAATAGATATTCCAAAATTAAAAAGATCCTCTCAAATTTAAATTGGATTAATATAAAACAAAGGTTAAAATTAAATACAATGATATTCATTCATAAAATATTAGACGACAAAATGCCAACATATTTTAAAAATAAGATCAAATATAACACAGAGATACTTAGACGTAATACAAGAAACGCAAAAAAATAAGTATTCCAAATAGAAAAAAGACAAACACACAAAACCGTATTTATTACAAGGGAATAAAGGAGTATAATAGCCTGCCACAAGGTGGGAGGAAGTTGAGCAGAATCGATATGTTCAAGCAAGAATGTAAACGGCACATAACAATGGAAAATGTATGAAGATAAATATTATTTAATAAGTGTACATATATATATATATATATATATGTAACAAAAGGAACTTCTGGACTCCCTCGCGTTTTCTGTAAATGATCTCCGTGAGAAGACCAAGGCTGACGTTTCGACACGGTATCACGTGCCATTGTCAAGGCTAAAAAGGCCTCAAAAGTTACGGACTAGCCGTACTTGTTCGCGGGTGACATGAAAGTCTCCCACCAATAAGGCTTATTGGTGGGAGACAATAACGCTCGCGGAAACCTCAAGCAAAACATATATATATATATATATATATATATGTTAGTTCTAACTACTTTGGGGGTAACCCGCGTCAAATTCTGGTCGACAGGACCAGTCGTCTGCCGACGTTTCGAACAGATCTCGCTGTTCATCTTCAGGGCGCCTTGTCGATGAGCTGCGTCTCCAAAAAGCGCACAACCGTTTGGGTCCGGAGACTTGACGGTGAGCTCTGACGCGGGTTACCCCCAAAGTAGTTAGAACTAACATATATTGTACCCGTGAAAGCCTTAGATTTAACATATATATATATATATATATATATTGTTTATAATATTAGCTAATGATAAACAACTATGTATCATTAACTAAATAAAGATATATAAATAAAAAAAAAATAAAAAAATATTGGCAAAATTCCTTTACTCTCTCAAGGTTACAAACATAATTTTTCTGACCGTGATTCTATTATTTTAAATGACCTTTTAGGTTTCCGATCATCATTATTGATGGACAATAAACAATGCTTACAATAAATCAACCAGAACAACTGTCACCGCAGTGAGTCTTGTCTATTTATCTCAATTATTTTTCATTTGGTGAGATGACGCTACAAGCAGCTTAACCTGACTCATATCTGTTCAACGATCACTTTTTATTGATCGATTGTAATTTGTTATTATCAACATCTAAAAATTATTTTTTTATTTATGTCTGTCTGAGGAGTTAATATTACAAATAAATAAAAATTAGTATTATCCCCACCCCAATAATAATAATGTCCATCCGTCATTTCCTATTACAGCTGATCTCATTCTGTTTTTTAAAATTAGTATTAATTCAAAGTTTTTATAAAATCAAATGAAAATATTTACTTTTGACTTTTTTAATAAAATACTTAAATATATTTTTAATACTTCAGTGTAATGAAAATTAAAACTTATAAGTGCGTTATAAGTAATAATTAAAATACATAATTTTCTATGTAAAAACATCCGTCATTAACGCCAATAATAATGAGGTATAAGAAGCAAAAATAGCATAATTCTCTATTTAATAATGTCCGTCACTAACGTTATAAAGACGCTACGCTACTCTAGATAGCGCTGTTCTCGCAGCCGTAACTGGCGACTGAAATATATATAACAAAAGTACTTAATATTTTACGGATTAAAGCTAGTTTTATATAAAATCCCAATGTATTTTTATGTGTTTATAAAAAACGTCTATATAAATTCATAAATTTCATTGGAACGGAGTGTCTAATCTTTGAACTTTATTCATGTGACCTTCTTGTTCTAGTACATTTTCCAGCAAGTGTTTTGTCAAAAATTTGAAACATGGTAATGCTGTGTACTGTAGTAAGATATGTAATTATTTAAATATACAGCCATATTTCTGATACGAATGTTATTTCGATAGGTGACTTATTTTTATACAATGTCGTTATGCAAAGTTACAAAACATATATTGAGGTAGAGCATACGAGCGAATAATTCATTTCAACGTAAAATTCTTTGCTCTCAAAATATTTAATGATCACGGGTCAATTTAATTTATTCAACACAAGAATCAGTAAGTGCCAGAATGTTCATTTAAAGATACAAAGTATTAAGTGAATATAGCCTTTTTCACTCTTTTTTTGTGCTATTTTACACACTTTTTCATTAATATTTTCAACACTACCATACGTCGGTACCTCGCGTGAGTGAGTCATTTTAATACTAAAAACTATATAATACTCATGAAGTGTCTTATTTATAAAAAAAATGACGCGACTTTTAATACTACTTGTATGATATGCATTCCCGATATAACTAGAAAATTAACACAGTTAGAACATCAGTGCGTACAGTACTCTTCAATATAATCATTTAAAAAAATATATTTTGGCACTTAAAGCATTCTTTGTTTCTCGTTTTCACATATTACATCGTACAAGACAGACATAATTCAAGAGATGATTTCGTCATTATAATCATCATCACCCATTCTCAAACCACTGCTCATTAAAGGCCTCTTCATGACTCTCACAATGTCTTCGGTAATCTGACAACCTGTTTTTGGTAATTTTGTTTACGCAACTAGACTCTGGGAGTACACAAAATTGTTTTTTGTTTAAGTGATAAGGTCTTACAATATGGCCCGAATAATGCCATTTAATCTTTTTAGCAGTTTCATTGCAAACCTTCATCTGTGTTCTGCGCTCTTAACTCCGTTTCTTTTCTTTATCTTCAGCATACTATTTTATATACCACGCAGTATCTATCATCTAGAGCGTAAAATTCAGTCCATGTTGTTCTACCAATGATAGAGTTGGAAGATTGGAAGAGTCAAAAAATAAACTGCAGTTAACTTTTTCAAATCATTTATTTGTGCTGTTACGGCACAATTGTTTTACGGATATTTTAAATTTAAAAAAAAAAAATTGACTATATATATATATATATTGGTAGTAGCTATCACAGACAGTATTTTACAGGAGAGCAAATATAAAGTTTCAACTGCGGTTTGGCAGGGTTTTATAAAAAATAATTAAAATAAAGTATCTGATATCAAAAGAAGCATAATTTGCCTCTCAACATAATGCTTATTTTTGTTTTTTTTTTTTATTGTACTTTTATTGCTATATGATATTCTTTCACCCTAGATACGTTTTTAGTACTGAAGGCACGTGGGTAGGTAGGTTCTCAGGAACGAAGCAAAAGCGAGTAATAAGGGAGCAGGGGGATGAAAAATATTTTATATAAATATTCCCAATTAAGGCAAAGTGGTGCTCGAGCAGCTTAACACGTCCGTTGAAATATATAATTTAGTGCTCCGTGTCCCTGGCCTATTGTGAACGGCTTAAAACAATGGTAAGTGGGTATAACCAAAGCATAAAATACAATAATCTTCCTTCTCGTTGTATAATGATATTTTACTCTTATTTTCATACGTAATCTCTTACGGTTTATCATATTAAAATCACAATTTTCTTTTGTTTTTTTGTAATTCTATACAAAATATTTTCGATTTTATTCAATTAATGTGATTTTTTTATAAATCTACTTGTTTATAGATAAGTCAGTGGCAGGCATTTGGCACGGAAAACAGGTTTGAGAGGATGTATCAAACCTCTAATTATTATTTAAAAAGGTAGTCCAAGTAATGTAGTTTTAAAGATGATAAAAAAATATGTCATGTGCTAATTTAGAAAAAAATATCTTAAATAAAGTATATCCGACTGAGGAAAATACGTTTTTTTTTTTAATTGGGAGTAATTTGAAAAAAAATCCTTAAAAAAGTTTTCAATTGATTGATTTTGAAAAATGATAATTGGATTGAAAAATCCGTACATAACTCCAACTTTTTTTCTGCTCCGGACAAAGGCGCACCGGGATATGTTGCATCTCAGTAAAGGCGGAGGAGCTCCTTGGAAATGGATATGACATGGCCATTTTCTTAAAAAAACTTTCCAGTAAAATAATAGTTTGATATGCAGCTTAATAAATTCCCCTTAAAAATAATTTATTAAGGGTACATTATAGAATTTTTAGATAGATGAAGCTATTAAAATATGAAAAAAGTTGATGGAAGTCTCTTGTACGATGGCTCAGTGCTTACTACTTGCATGGGCTGGCTTGAGTGATCACTCTACACAATGCAACGTTCACAAATTCATCATTAAATTCTACATATATGTTCGAATCGAGAACATTTCACATATTGCACTGGTGTCTGCTAGAGACATCTCTTGTTATTTTTTCTCATTAACAAGCTAGTATAAATAGATAGCGCAACTGGTAATGACACCTAGGTCGTAAGCCTTAAGCCATCGCACAAGAGACTTCCACCCACTTTTCTCATATATAAATAGCTTCGTCTCTGTGAGACTTCTATAATATATATATTTTATTAATTAATCATCCATCTGGGGACCAAATCCATTAACTTTGTTCTAAGAACATACAATTATATGAAAAAATCGTTACAAAAATAATTAATATAATAAATCAACCTTTGTAAAAAATCGCCCAATTTATAATTTTAGGCTCCCAGGTAATATAACCGCAAAACTCCAATATAATTTTATAAGATTAATAAAAATAAACTTTGTTTTCACCACTTTTGTAATGAAAAATATCAACATGTTCCAGAGCCCATGGCCGCTTTGTCACGATACAATTGTATACTTACTAACAAATTAAATTATATATATACATATATATATATATATATGGGAAATGAATAATAATGAAGTACCTACTTCACATGATAATAAATTTAAAAGATAACTATTTTTGTATTTTTACATTTTATTATTATATTTTTACACTTATTCTGAGTGAATTTAAATTGTTCGATGTATATAACTTATTAAAACGACTTTCCAACCTTTTACAGAAGATAATATATAAATATTGAAAAAAATTTAAACTTTTAAGTCATTTATCTCCATAACTATTGATTTTAGAACATTTTTGTCTCATGATTTCGGAAGGAATCCTCATATCTACGAGTATAATGGATTGCGAAAAAGCTCTATTACACTTTTTAAATACTTCTATATTGTAATTAATATAAATTAACTTTGTTTAAACCACTTATTTATTGAAAAAAATTAACATGTTTCAAAGCCAATGGCTTTGAAACATGTTGTTTAGTTAAGTTAATTTATATTAATTATAATTATGTTACCACAAAATAAATTTGCTACATTTGAAGAAGAAAAAAAAAACTTCTATGTTGATACTCAAAAAATAGATAAAATACACTTAATACGGTGTAATACGGTTAAAATACGGTGTAGTTTAAAAACTGTGTATGAGTTTTTTATAAAGCTTGTTAATGGTTTCATAATAAGTATTTACGTTCATTAAATTCTGCCTAGAGAAGTAAATATATATAAAATACAGAATTACCTAGAGTTGTGGTGTAAGAAGAGGGAGGGAGTGTAGAATAAAGAGTAGACTAGGCCAAACGACCTCCGGAGTAACACAATTTATTATCTGAGCCTTGCTTGACTGCATTGTCTAGCTTACCCAGCAAGACTAGTTATTAAATAATAATTTATTTTTTTTCGAATAATATATTTTTGCTTATGAATGAAAGTTTGAATTTTGTGGTGACATTAAACGTACCTACAATTGTGATCATTTTTATATTGGTAAAACAAAAAGAAATTTTGAAACTACTTTGAAAATCGCGAAAACGTTTAATAGAATGTGACCATGCATTTAATATTAATAAAGATTTAAAATGTTCACATATAAGTTATAAGATCTCACAAATAAATAATCTAGAAATACTTGAAATCAGGAAAAGTGTTAATATTAATTCAAATATAATAAATAACCTGACAAAATTTGTGCACAACCCACTATTGAATAATTTTCCACTTAAGATTCCATCCTCTTCAGATGACGTTCCATGATTAACACCTCCGACCCCTCACCACACCCTTCGCCATTACACACATTCATGGTTTATCTTTTTAAATTATAGTACACAAACAATCCTGAAGCAGAGAACATTGTTCTCGAAACATGTAGATTGTATATCTAATAAAGTGGTGAAAACAAAGTAATTTGTGTTTTATTTAAAGATTTTTTGCTCGAATTTAAAGCTATTAAATGAATATAACTCATCTGAAAGTTTAATCAAAATTCACTTTTTTGTACCAATTTTCTGACAGATATGGTTTTCAAATTTATTTTTTCACGTAATTGTAATAAAACAATGTTGCAATTAAACGATAGATTAAATAAATGATTTTTAGAGTTAGGTATTGTATAAAAATATACTTTTAGAAAGAAAAAAAAATTCAGATTATTATTGAATATGTTCAAATTTTTCAAGAACACAATGCAATTTTTGTCCCCAGAGGGTCATCATTCATCCAGATATAATATTATATTATACATGTTTCATGGAGACAAGGCTATTTTATTATATGGTAAAGTAGAAATGGAAGTCTTTCTGGATGTTCATAGGATTTACGATCTATCGGCTCATAACACTCTAATCACCAATTCTACCCATGATAGACATGTATGTGATTCCATCCACAAAAACATCCCAAAAAAAAATTACTTCGTCTCAATGAGGCATCTTGAAAATTTGACAATTTTTAAATTTTAATTAACTAGAATATGCAGCATTATCACACTGGGATACAATTTACTTACATAACAACATTTATTAATGTAAATTTTTAGATTGACCTCACCCTGTATAATATTGTAATCTAATTTCACCTTACCTTATCTAGTGTAACTTAACGCCGTTAAGGTCAAGCTCTATCGGCCCATTCCGAGGTTGTCATTACATTTTATATCCATTTCCGTTCTCTATTCTCAGCCCCAATGTGTCGTTAGTCTAGTATAGTGGTAGTGAAAAGGTGGTTATAAAATAAAGTAGGTAAAATATCAATCATTATTATTTTTATCCTTTTCCAAAATTTTCTTAAATAAATATTGAAATTTTACAAATATAGCGTTTTTTTAAAGGAATCGATATTTTAAAAATTTGTCGAATACCAATATTTCTATCGTCAGCTAAAATAGATCCAACACAATAAAATATCGCCACAATTATTAAAATGGTCAATTTATATTAGGTCCTTACATATGAAATTGACGTTTAGTATGGGAGGAACATAAAGCCGATTTTTTTTATTATAATATATTTATTTAATCAAAGTTTGTACCATTGCTATCTATGTACTTTTGCCATCTCATAGGTAGTTCATCGATCCCTTTACTAAAAAAACCATTCGGACGGGAATCAATAAAATCTTTGAAGGCGGTTTGGACTGCCCCATCGGAGTTGAATTTTTTCCTTTGCAAGAAGTTATCCCAATTTCGAAAAAAATGGTAATCTGTTGGGGCAAGGTCCGGAGAGTACGGTGGATGTCTTAGACATTCCAATTGAAGCTCCTCTAATTTGGTAGCCGTCTGTTGTGCAGTGTGTGGTCTAGCGTTATCATGAAGCAGCAGTGGCCTAGAGCGATTAACCAGCCTCGGTTGTTTAGCAGCTAGCTTTTCCATCATGGTTTGCAGTTGCTGACAATAGACATCTGCCGTAATCGTCTGGCCAGATTTAAGAAGCTGTAGTGAACGACACCAGCACTAGTCCACCAAACGCTCACAAGTAACTTTTTTGTAGTCAATTTTCGCTTGGGGCATGGTTTGGCTGGTTCGGCAGGGTTCAGCCATTGCGATGAGCGCTTCCGATTATCGTACAGGATCCACTTTTCATCACAGGTAATGATTCGATTTAAAATCCCTTCATTATGTGCCGGTTGAGTAATGCAACGCAGCAGTCAACGCGCGTTTGTTGATTTGCTTCACTCAATTCGTGAGGTACCCACCTTTCAAGCTTTTTCACCTTACCATTTTGCTTCAAGTGGATTAAAACAGTTTTATCACTAACACCGCAGCCTGCAGCTAACTCGGATGTGGTTTGCGATGGATCCGCTTCCACAATAGCCTTCAATTCTTCATTATCAACTTTGGTCTCCGGCCGTCCACGGGCTTGTTCTGCAGGTCGAAATTTCCAGAACGAAAACGTTGGAACCAAAAACGCACTGTGTTTTCTTTTGCGGCACCGTCGCCATACACATCATTAATCCTTCGAGCCGTTTCTGCAGCACTGGTGCCACGGTGGAACTCGTACTCGTAAATACCGCGATATTTCAAGTTTTTCATTTTGTAAACTGAGTGACGCAAAGAAAAAAACAATTGAGGAAAAAACAAATGAATTATAATTTTCAAAACACAAATACATGAGTAAATAGCTGTATAAATTTGGATTTGGAATTCCTAACCAAAGAGAAGATATTTGAGATCAAATTTTCCAGTACGGCAAAACGCCAATTTCATATGTAAGGACCTAATATAAACCATATTATTTGTAATTGAATGTCTCTCTGTCAATTCTCTGGCATTTTTTGATGCCAAATCCCATATCCGAAATGTTTCAGAATTTATGGACTAGATCACAAAGAGAAGGCTCTTCAGTCAACTGAGGACCCACAATCTTAAGTACCTTTGGCCATTTGACTCAATTTTTTATAGATACCTAGTTTTTAAAACCTCGCGCAAAATAAAGGTATAACCATTTCTCTCCCTAGCTATCCCAAGCAATGAAACGTAAATCATACTATGTGCCATACGTTCCAAATTTTCTTATTCCCAAACGTTCGCTCATTTGCACTCCAGGATTCTGAGGAAAATAGTCACTCCGCTCCACTCTCCATTTAACCTTCTCCCGCTTGGATAACATTTTGTAAAGGCTTTTATATAAAAACTAAAATTCCATGAACGCACATATGAGTCAGGGAAATATAGCAAAGAAAATATGTGAGATAAAGGCAATATACACAGATGGCCGTCCGCAAAAGTCCTGGCATGATCCGATAAACCGTGTATAAGAAGACAGTCGTGTTAAAAGTATTAACAACCGAAAAACGTGCATGAGAATAATGAATGTGAATGTGGATGAGGCAAGAGCGGTGTGCCAGGATATAAGAGTATAGCGTACTGTCCTCTCTGCCTACCCACTAGTCTAAACAGAGTGATGATTAGTAAAGTAGTTTTCTAATGATACCGTAAACTATTATTAATATAATTATTATTTTTTATGTCTCTGTCTGCCAGTGATTCCTCAAAAGGTTTAATCTGGCAGTGCTTCAGTAAGTTACAATCTTAAAGATTGATGGAAGAACGTGACCATGCGTGCAAGCCCTGGGTAGAAGAGAGTGGTGTAGAATGAACGAATGAATAAAGAACATGATGAATAGGATAGTGTGATGACAAAGAAAATGTAATCAACCAAACCATGTACTATTTTATCCTTGTATACTTATCATTAAATAAAATGGTCATTATATTTACAGGCGTTTTTTATATACTTTTAAACTTAATCGCTGTGCATGTTGCTAGATCAGGCTGAAGATACCTGCAATTGGGATATTGGGTTGAGTTTGGAATAAGTAATGATTTGTTTCATATGTATTTTGTATCTAGTAATTATAATAATATTTTTTTGTACTATCTATCCAAGAATATTTTAAAAAAAAAGATGAGTGGCTTAGTCTTCATGAGAAAGAATAATTGTAGTGCTCGTACAACCACTTGTTTGCCCAGCAATTGTTATACAAAAATAAGCAGAAAAATGAACAAATGCTTATTAATTTTCATCTAGATTTGTTTTTTTTAATTTTTTAATTATCTACATAAAAAAATTACTCTTGGACCAAAAAAAGTGAATGAATAACTGAGAGGCTTGAAAGCAAAAGATTGCTAATTTTTAAGGTGATTTTTTTCTTATTTTCTTTGCCTATACAATATTGTGTCTATTTTAATGTTATATTTGTTTATTTATTTATTTAGAGTATTCACAAGTTCACAGTATAATAAATTGAAGAAACATCTTGAAATATCCTACTGTAGCTCGATTATGAACGACTCAATATATCAATGTAATTTCAGATCTTAACGCTAATCTAACCAATTATATAAGAAATTAAACAAGAATGCAATAAACAAAGTATGACAACAGCAATAAACAAAGTATGAAAACAGTAATAAAAGCAGTAAATCAAGAGAAAAGTGAAACAAAGAAAGTATGAAAACAGTAATAAATCAAGAAAAAAGTGAAATAAACAAAGTATGACAACAGCAATAAACAAAGTATGAAAACAGTAATAAAAGCAATAAATCAAGAGAAAAGTGAAATAAAGAAAGTATGAAAACAGTAATAAATCAAGAAAAAAGTGAAATAAACAAAGTATGAAAACAATTTTTAAATTAGTTTTTAAAACAACACTAGTTTATGTATATCTAATTTCTAATTTAGTTTATTTATCTTATTTTTCCTCTATTTTTTATATTACTTATGTGTTTTATACTGTTTATCTTATTTATGTTTCAACATTGTTTATATTACCCTTTCTTGAAATGCAGAAAATATATTAAAATGTGAGGCAATTTTTGTAGAACAGGCCTAGCCTAAGTGAGAAATCATCAGAATTTCTTCTTGAAAATAATTTCAATGTATGTGTAATAGATAAATAAAAAATTAGAATATACTGTTCAGCTTAAACCAAAATTAATAAATATAAATATATTTGTGTAAAAAAAATATGTATATTCTTGTTTATTAATTTAATATTTTTTTCACCTATCGGCAGAGTAATTATTATTATTTAAATATGATTAATATTATTTCTTTCCGCGTCCGTAATATTATATTGTAATAAAAAAATATATACGAGTACAAGCAACAGGTTCATCAATGGCCGACCGTACAGTGCCATGAGAAAAAATCGACCTGTAGTCCAAAGAATCTCAAGTCTCAGAGATTGTCTCGAGACACATAATATTAACAATGTCTTCCCAAGATATGGGTCATTAGGCCGATGAGTAAATTAAAATTGACTAGCTACAACCCATCAAAAATGATGTATTTTATTACATATTTCGGTCGCCAGTTAAGGTTATGAGAACAACAATATCTGTATATCGCTATCACCATTAGTGATGGACATGATTAAATAGATAATTATATGCTTTTTTGTTTCCTATACCTCATTATTATTTGCGCCAACTGGTAGCGTTAGTGACGGACACCGTTACATAGAGAATTATACTTTTTCGTACCTAATTGTATACACCCCTTCATTGTTTGTGCCATCTGGTTACGTTAGTGACGGACATTGTTTTAAAGAGAATTATATATTTTGAGTAATGATTAATACCAATGACACATGTGACATAGTAATGGATGCATTTATTAGTTATAAATTTCATTAAACTGAAATATTTAAAAAAATAAAATGTTTTTAAAATAATGTCATTAAGAGTACTTTATTTAAATAGCAAAAACTCAATTTTGAAATCATACTAATTTTGAAAACGGAATGTGATCAACTATCGGATAGGAAGTTACGGCTGGACGGACATTTGACATAATTATTATTGAGGATAATTTACAACAAAAATTAGCATACAACAAATTTTCACGCTTTCAATTTTTAGCGCACACTTTAATCACTTTGTATATAGCATAGAAAAGTTGAAATTTTCAACACGTGCGTCTCAAAGTGACAGAAAAAATTTCCAACAAGTTACCATATTGCCAAACGTAAATAATATTGCGCGCCTGCTGTCACGAGGGAATGCCGACGACGTTTCTCACTCTGTTATGAATATTTTTTGGAACCTTTGAAGAATATTGGGATTTGTATTACGTGTTCACTGTCAACATTTCACAACAATGTTAGGTTTTTTCTAAAAATAACCTAACCTTGCATAATTTCAAGTCGAACTAGACAACTATAAAAGTAAGATATACATTTGATTTTACGCATTATTTAAATGAATAATAAGCTTATTTATAAATGTACAAAAAATTTAATTGAATTGGAATACAATAATTATTTGACCTTATCTAGCCTGTGCCTATCTTCAAACCGAATGAAAAAAAATATTAATTAATATTTCGAGTCATTTTTGGACACAATTTTGACAAGGAATGAGCTTATTTCAAATTTTATCATGCTTTTCTGATATTTTTTTTCAAAGTAAACAAATCGAAAAGGTAAGAATTATACTGTGCTTTTTTGTCGTGTATTTTCTTCCACTTCATCGTTTCAAACGCTAATACGACATCCTGAACTCTTAACACCTTGAGACAAATGTTTTCTTTTTAATCATTTCCGCATTGTTTGTTCAGAAGTGGTTCCTTCGAACAATACCTAATTTATCAATATTATGCATGCAAAAAAATCGCACTTTCCTCTTACCTTTTAAAATCCCTTTTTACTCCCATTCTTTTATCTCGTAGCGTCTACTTGTCGGCTTGTCTGCCGAAAAAACTTTGGATCGATTTTTAACCCTTTTCCTTTGATCCAATCGAGTTCAAACTTTGCAGGCAGACTCGTGGCGACGATAAAAATGATCTAACAAATTTTCGTTAAAAAAAATTTAATAATTATAGTATAATTTTGGATTTTGCGAAATTTTAACGATTTATATATTGTTTAATTTTCAAGCCCGACAAATGGAGTAGGCACGAAAACTGTTTCAATGAGAAAGGGAGTAAAATAAAAACTTTATTTTATGGGTTAGTTTTTTGTTGAATTTTAGTAATGATTATGCCTGTCTCAATAAATAAATGCGGGAAATTTTTAACTGTCATACAAAAACAAATGAACAAATATTTCTTCGCAAAAGGCATTTAAGATTGACAAAATTTAAATCGGTCATCGTTTTAGAAAAACTTTATTCCCAAATTCTAAAAATCATTTTTCTATTCGACACCAGCTGTGATTATTACAATCGTGACACATTAATATATATATATCGGATTGAACATTAGCGGAAATATGTATGTACTTAATGACCCACAAATTCCCTGTTAAATTATCACGTCGGTATGAGGACCGAACATTAGTTTAATTGAAAAAAATTACATATGTTTGACATATTTCAAAACTTTACATAACGGGCGAACGATATGAGTTTTTTTATATTAATTTTTGATTATTTATTTTTTTCATTATCATTTTCATTTCAAATTCAAGTGACAGTGACCTTGAAGAACGTTTACAAAGACTACACCGTAACCAAAAAAGTATCTGCAATTGTGGATTGTGGAAAGTCCCGATGGAAAATTGGAAAGAGTATAAGAATTGACGCTCAGACTAGAGTGAGATCAAAGACTCGAAAATTAAGTGTGTGATAAATTTTACATTAAAAGAAACTTTTTACTTACACAAAAATCTTACATATCTTATAACTTTTTTAATTGTAATACAACTTTAAACTTCATTTTCTTCAGATGTACGAAATCGCTTACTCTTTTTCGATGTACTGTAGGTAGCTGAGTTCAAGTCCTCTTCACCACCGCCGTGGTGAGTATGCAACATGTTTTTTTCGTGATTACACTCGAGAAATTATTTTTCTTGAGATATTTATTTGCTGCCCAATTATTATTCCCGAGCGTGCGGAGTTAACTTGTAGGTAGTTAAATACAGCACTTTATGCGAGAACGGAGTAATCTCGACTAAATTACGTGCGATGGTGTATCGATAATCTTCTGTGTGCTTCGGTATAGGTGATAAAGAGGGAAAAGGATGGGTATACGCACATAAGGCGTAAATGTGAGAATGCATTGGGTTAATTTAAAAATTAATTAGACTTAAAATAAATGCAACAAAACAAAAACGGCGTTAGCAAAAAGTATGTTCTGTAATAAATTATTCTTCTTATCTTCATAAAATTATATTAACCCTTAGCACTCGAGTGCCGCCGTACAGGTGGCATGCCTGATTTTCCGTATTATTCGAGTGCCGCCACTTTGGCGGCAAGAAAATAAAGTCTTATTCCTCAATATTTTTAATATATTGGGTTTTTTAGTTTTCAATAATTTAACCAGCATTATATTAGTACAATTAAATACCAATAAGTTAAGGAATTTTATCGAGAAACGAATTATAAAATACCAAAAAAATTTCGAGTGCAAAGGGTTAAACGTTATTCTAAGGCTATATTGATAATTAGGACGTTAAAAAATAATGATCGTAAGGGTTTGGTATCCTCAGTAATACACGTTACGAGGTTTACCCCGCGGCCATCTATCTGTCTTTCTGATAAAGCTTGAAGTATCACGCCAGTCCTTTCGTACATACACTACAAAACTAGATATCATTTTTCAAAAATAAATAATATTTATATTGTTTCATTTCAAGACTGTCATTCAACTTTCATTCATTTTCTCATGATTATTTCAGGCCCAGCCTCCATGAGCAATAATAGTGTTCAGATCAATCTCAGTATATAAACCGCAAGAGATTTGCAGAGCCACTTGACAGTAGTCGTGTTTTCAGTGCTTAGTATTTATAAACACAATGTGGTATCATGACGTGACGTGGTGAAGATGTTTCACAGCCACAATAATAATTATACTGAAGGCAATGTAATTAAATGTGCCGCTCAGAGAGCCTCATGTCCCCATAGGCACGTTGCGTAAATTACTAGGACAAGATATTTGAAATTGTTTGAAGTCTCGACATTAGATATTTCATTATATTGTTTACGACTGTCACATACCCTCGCTCGCTTAGTATCTACATTTACTAATCTTACCTACAACGTTCACTTTATTCCCTACGGTCAAAATCTTAATGAAAATGAATAAATCATAGAGCGCAGCCGAATAATGTCCATTTTCATTGTAATTTCAAACTCACAAACTGCTGTTAAGACGAACGAAAACGAAAACAGCTGTGACAACGAACGTGAACAAAAATTACAATGCGAATGAATATTCCAGCGATGTCAAATATTGTCAATAGGCATAGTTTATTTTTTACAGCCTGTGGTTTTCTCTGTGTAAAATATTTCCGTATTTTCTATTTTTCCTCGTAAAATATTTTCAGCGTTTCCGATTCTATCAAATATACCCGCTAAATGTGCAAACTTTTCGCCTTGTCCTAAACATAAACTATTTATTAGAGATATATAATTTTGGATGTAATTTTTTTGTGCCTTTACTTTCACTTTTGATGATATATTATAATATATTTTCTATATCTGTCTTCTTTTAAATATTTGGAAAAATAGAGGTTTCATTATCAGTGGCGACATAATGTTCGGTAGTATCACTTTCACTAACAGCCTCAATTGGTTCTGAAATCCCCTCAATGTGTTGGCCACCTACAGAATGTTTTCTATTACGAGTAATTTTTATCCAGTCCTGGATTCCTGAGACGGATATGTGCATTACGTATTTTTGAAGTCTTCCACTTAGCTTTGGCCTTCCAAGTTCCTGATACCTGTTATGTTCAGCTATAACTTCGATGATTGCTGTTCAATCATCCTCTCTACACAACCCAACGACCGAAGTCTTCCTACTTCAACAAACCTTGAGACGCTTATCTCATCAAATAAAGATATCATCAAGTAACATTTATCATTACATGCCATGATGTGTGTGTTTTCCCAGAAAGCATAAAAAATAAACATGGATATAACTTAACTATCCATAAAATTATACAGTTTCATGAATTCAATGATGTGACATAAAATATAACGAGATCCGTAGCAAATTGAAAAATAAATCATTGAATATTCAATGGGTTGCTAAAAAAAAATAAAAATATGATAAATTATGAAAACCTGGTGTTTAGATTAATATCATACTAAGCAGGTACTACACGCACGATTTTTTTTAAACTAATATAGGTTGAAGAGGAGTAATCCCTCTCATCATCACGTGTGATTTATAGACATCGAGTGTGTGTGTAAATTAAAAAAAATATAAATTAATAAAATAAAAATAAATAAAAAAAAAATAAAAAATAAAAAAATAAAAAAAAATTAAATTGGGTGAAAAAAATAATTTATATTACCTCTACGTGAGTTCAATTATATTTTTTACTTCTTCTTCAAAAACAGCAAAAAGAATTTGTGGTGACATTATAATACAATTAATAAAAATGAACATGGTTTTCACCACTTTTATATTGAAAAATATCAATAAAAATAATGTTTATAAATTGATTTGTAATGATTGTGATTATTTTTATATAGAAAAAATTTAGTAGTTTAGAGTTAAGGAACACTTAAGGTGTTTAAAAACCAATAATTATTCCGAATTTGCTAACCATCTTTTGGCTATAGATCATTCTTTTGATTTTAATAAAAGTTTACAAATTTTACATATTATGTTTCATAAATTAGAAATTTTGTATATAATAAAAATTGTTTAAAGTAAATTGAATATAATAAATAACCAGGTCCTTTTTGAAAATAGTTATCTTGTAAATTTAATTTCATGTTAAATAGGTACTTTATTGCTATTCGTTTTCCGTATATAATTTTTCGTTAATTTGATGGTGTATACTTCAATTTTTTAATTTTATTTGTTAATATGCAATTATATCCTGACGAAGAGGTCATGGGCTCTAAAACTGTTGATATTTTGTTCTTCATCCAAATTCATGATCTTCAAAATACGTACTATATTTGGAGTGTAAAAGCAGAGGCAGCATTTTTTGAAGGTAAAGATTCATAAAATCTGTAATTCAGTACATTCTAAAGAAGAAATCCTCGATGTCTGCATTCAAAACATTTTTTTATTTTTTGGATATTGTGGCCTTTGCTTTTATACCCCACATATAATCTCTACCATTTTTATCTCAAAAAAGCATGTTACTGTGTTTTTTTAACTGCCAGCTGTATTTAAAGATAAAATATGTTTACCAAATAATTTTTGATTGCTGCTTGTAGACTACCATTTACTTTTGAAAAATAATTCATCCGGTAGTGATCATTCATCCAATATTCCTTAGGTAATTCTGCCCTCGGCTACTAGGAAAAAAGTAAAAAAAAGTTTTTTTTGAGGTATCATCATGTCTAACTTCTTGTATCTCGATCTGTGCTGTCAGGTATTGCATTTTTTTTTTTTTTTTTTTATATTTTTTTTTTTTTACGCTTCGACAGGCCAGGAGGCCCAATTACAGAAGCGAAATACATCACAAAATACCCAGGCTTGAGTAAATCACATCGATTAACATTGTGACCTCACCGGGAATCGAACCCGGAACCCTCGGTGTGGGAAGCCAGTGTCACACCCACTGCACTACGAGGGCCGCATTGAAGTTTACAACATGACCTCACTTGTATCCAACGTCATCTCGCTTTCATCTTAACAAGAATTTGTGGATTCACTTTGCCACAACGTAGTTGATTATTCACAGTCGATATAAACATTTGATCGATTACTATAATATTGTTCTGCAAAATGTGCAGGTTTTCCCTCATAAATATTATTTTAGTGCCGATTAATAATAAAAACTTATTGATAACACTTTTGAACTGCGACGTTTTGCTTGACCTTGGTCAGTTAGATTACGGAAGGTTTCAAGGTATTTTTTCGCGTCACAAAGTATAGAAATTTATGATATAGTAAAATGGTAACCTGGGTGTCTGGCGTCCGAGGTTTGAACTTTTTTATAAAAATGTATTTAAAAAATAATTTGTTTGTAAATGGAACTAAATAATAAGCGAGATATAAGACCCAGTATAAATAGTTCGAGATTAAATAATCTAGAACATAGGAAAGGAAACAATCGGTCAATGGAATGCAAACGCCATGCGGACTTTACGCCCGCAGTAATAATAGGATAAAGGAAATTGGGGACATTGGGGTACTTGGCTCAGCAAATCCAGAATCGAGTGATCTCGGTGGTTTTAGCTACATTCTAGGACATCAGCAAGTTAGTCTTCTATTCATTCCTTCCGTGTTCTATGTCATTCCGTGTTCGTATGTTGTTTAGAAAAAATTTAATGCACTGCTGACGCTATGCGGACATTGCCCCCCAAACGGTATACCGCCCAAGACATCCTGAGAGAAGTGACATTGGGATAAGTAACAAGAATGTATAAATCTCGTAGCAGGCACAAAGCC
The DNA here is from genome assembly GCA_016648135.1 of Agrypnia vestita. NCBI lineage: Eukaryota > Metazoa > Arthropoda > Insecta > Trichoptera > Phryganeidae > Agrypnia > Agrypnia vestita. The sequence continues at coordinate 93,046 of JADDOH010010949.1, read as the reverse complement.
CACACACTCAGGCCAACACGATCGAGATCGGGAGGAAGAGCAAGACCGAAACGGATGGATGTTGTCAAGACAGCCTTGCAAGACGAAGGCGAGTACCCATCGAACTTGACCGCAAAGGTGATGTCAGGGAGTGGATGGCGCTCTTTTGTAACTTCAGTCATTGAGTTCCGAAACTCGCGAGGCCAATATAGAAGATAGACGAAAAAATTAAATAAAATAAAATATTTTTAGAACAAAACGATACATTTTAAAATTCTTTGGCATTGCTGCTTCTTAGATATCTTGATATTTCAGTTAACGCAATCAATATTTCGCACTTCGATCCCATTTCATGAATGTGAAGGAACGAAATACTGTAGGCGTTCATCGTAAATTGGTAAATGAATTGAACATATTCTCGAATTTATTAGAATAGTACAAAAAATTATTACGTGACATTTTATCATAAAATGATGTTTGTAATTTTATATTTGTATACGTTAGTGCTATTTATGTATTTATCACAATTTATACTATATTAGTGGATACTTCTATATTATTGTTTTTACATTCATGTACATGTAGGTATTGTATTGTTTAATATTTTTGATTATTTCATTTTCATTCCATATTTATGAATACTTCCATTTTTACGTGAACTATGCCAAGTTCAATATCTCAGAATGAATATTTAGTTTACAATTTTTTTATGTTTCACTTGTATGTGTATTCCTCAACACAGCTTTTTTTCATAATTTATAGTTTCTTATTATTTCTGTGCCTCTTTTTTTTACTTTATAATAAAAATGTGGATGTTCGTTTATACAATATCGATAATCTCTGAAAGTTATTCACCGATTGCTATGAAATTTTGGCACAACGTTGCATTCGATTACGAGGATGTTTTTGTATATTTTTGAAATTTGGAAACTTATTCTTTAGGACTCGGCGGGTAACATAGACGACATTTCCCCCCTCAAATTTTACCCCTTCTTCTCCTCCTGATATATTTACAATGCATTTTTTTTTTTCCCAATGATATATTTACAACAGGGTGAAATTTTCTTCCCCCCTTTTACCCCTTCTCGTCCTCCTGATATATTTCCAATGCAAATTTTTAACGTTCGACCGATCGGACTCAAAATTGCAAACATATTCTTAAGGAACTGGCAGGTAACGAAGGCGACTTTTCCCTCTTCCCTTTACTCCACCCACTCCCATGTTGTATTTTCTGTACAAATCTGCACCGTATGACCGTTCTGACCAAGATTTTGCATACTTATTTTTCAAGACCCGGCGGGTAATAAAGGCAACTTTTCCTCACTCCCTTCTTACCCCACCCTACACTTGGTATATATTTTCTACAAATCTACAACGTTTGCCGATCTGATCCAAATTTTGCATTCTTATTCGTTAGGTCGCGGCGGAATACATAGGTAACAATTCCTTCCTGAACATCCCATTCATCCCAGCCTGGATTAAATGCATCCTTTTTTTATAGTTTTTTTCCAGTACCAGAGGAATTAATTAACATACATAATCACACTTCTAGAACTTATGAATTTTTTTTAACAGAATAGTTGAGGAACCATTATATCTTATATTATGTATTTTGTACATTCGCAAAAATTAATATTAGTAATATCGTTCTGTCCTTTTTAAAAACAACAAGAAATATCTCCTTTCGATTTACGTAATTCGTATTACTCAAACGGTATTATTACATTTTTTACGCGATTTTTTATACTACAATGTTGTTATTTTTTTCTATTTGTATTCTATCACTTTTAAACACGGTTTTTTGTGGAACGTATCCATTGTGTAAAAAAAGAATTGCGTGTATTTTGCGTTCTATTTTTAGTTGAAATTAACTACCGGATTGACTAACTGTTGAGCAGTTTCGGGACTGGCAAGGGACAGACTCCCTAAGGAAAAGAAGGAAAACGCAGGCCAAATATAAATGCGTGTACACGCATCCTTTCATTGGGGAAGCACGAAAAGGCTAAACTCGATTGATTGTTCTACATGGCGCGGCGATGGTTGAGTCACGAATATAACACTGACACTCTTAGCTCAAAGTTATGTTTATGAGCAATATATCTACCTGTCGAAAAGAAATAAGATAAGATAATAAAAGCCTCTGCGGGACTAGAAAATTTTTTTCACCACCCAAACAAGTTGAAAGAGAATATTTTTAGTATGTCCAAAATTTTCAAGAACACAATACTGGATTTAATCCCCAGGGGCAAATCATTAATCAAGATATATTATACATGTCTCATAGAGAGAAGCAACATTTTTATATGGGAAAGTAGGTATGGAAGTCTTTTTTATGGGTGTTTATAGGGCTTACGATCTATCGAATGCTGGCTAAAAAACTTCTTACATAAAAAAGACCTCCATTTTACTCTAGACTGCAATTTTTAGGGCAGTTACTTAAATAAAACCTTTTTAATTATACAAAATTAATAAACTGGACATTACTTACAATTATTAATAATATATAAGCATTAATCGACAGGCCGCAACATTATTCTTCAATTTTATTACTCATTTATATTATAGGTAGCGAAATTTAATCCCGATCGCGTCATTTGCCTTTCTGCTATAACAGTTTAAGAATATCCAACGAAAAATTATGCGCGATGGGTACCAAGAAAGCTTACTGCAGAATATAAGGTCAAACTGTGCAGAAGTAGCTTTGCGACCAACCGAACCGTCACCAACCAATGACCGATTGGTCATTGGTTGGTGACGGCCACTGGTCACCAACCAATGACCAACCGAAAATCTTCTTCTTGGAAGGGTTACGCAAGTTCGTTTCTGTAATTGGGCTTCTTGGCCTATTGAAGCGTAAATAAAATGAATAAATAAAAAATGCATTAACAAGGAATGTGATTACGTAGAAAATGTTGTACATATTGAACCCCTACCATTGTGTAAATAAATTGTAAAACAAAAAGTATAGAAAAAACGTCTCAACCCTGCCAAACAACATCCTCATATAATTTTACGGTACTGTTCTGAGAAAAATACAATAAAATTGTTATGTAGGAAAATAACTCCTAACTAAAATAAATGTTTTATGAAAATAGTTTCAAACTTATACTCACTGCTGCTTTTAATACGTTTAGTATTAAAAAATAAAAACTTGTCGTTAAAATATGTCAAGCAGTTCAAAAGTTACATAGAATTTCCGTCGATTTTGCGAATATATTTGCATATAAATTATATTCGGTCTAATGAAAATAAAAATGTCCTAACGTTAACGTGCGCCTCCACAGGAGGACTTTTTGTTTCGGGAGTAACTGTAATGAAAAGATGTGTTTGTTAAAATTTCTGTTAACTAAATCTTTTTCATATTCATTCAGTCGGAATACGCATCTCAAAATATGATGGTTTAATTACATATTTGCATTATTGTATATTGTATTTGAAATTTTTTGATAATTTTGCATATATTTGTACACAAAAAAAAACTTTTTTTATAATTTACATGTATATTTTTTATTACGTTTTTAACAAACAGAGATGCTAACACGGAATACGTGTCGTATCAATATTCTAACAATTTTCAAACTTAGCTAAACGCTTGATAATAGGACTAATTTGCAGGTGTCCTGTTGAAATGTGGTTTCGAACCACCGACCACCAGATCACCAGGCGAGCATCATGATCTCCACACCAACAAGCTACTTATACCCTTCGTTCATTATTATTATTCATACTCCTCCCACAATTGGCGGATTCTGAGAATACATATGCATTTTTCCGATTCGTGAAGTTGATTTCTAATAATATTGCATTAATTTGCAAATTTTTTTACATCGATATATATATATTCACAATACCGATCTGTTTATCAGCAGACCCAAAAATTGTCTATAAAAAGTCGACAGGGTGTATTGAAATTCGAATTGAGAATTTCAGTTTGTATCTGTATTTTGGATGAAGTACGGTCTCGGTATGTGATGCCACATAAATGCCAAGACATAGTATAATTTAAGATCCAATTAATATAACGTCACCTCGAATATATCCTTTGTTGGCCCGAGCCGATTGTATTTTGAATGAAATCACATATTTTCATGGATTCAGTCAACGGTTGATATTTCATAAATAAAATGAAATCGAATCATTTTTGCGCTACCTATATTTGTTGTACAGTTTGATCAGCAAAAAAAATCATTTAATAGTAATACGCGTGCAATCCTCGACATCGAGATTTAAAATTTATAATGAAATTTTGAAGCTTTCTTTAATAAATTCGGTCTAATCTTCTGGGATATTATGACGTGTTTTACGACCTTTTTGGCCGACATTTCGGATCCCATTGCAGGGTCCATCATCATGGCTGATGTTAGTAGGTAAAAAAAAAGTTCCGAATATTTGGCTGCGGACCGCTATCACGTGTCACATGACAGGCCGCTTTGACCTTGGAACCCATGCACTCTGCACTTGCTCGATGACATCACATATCATACAAATTATTGAATGACAGCATACTTCTTAAATTTATTTTCTATATTATTTATATCTCTTACGTAAAAACATATAGTGTAACATGTATTCTTCGTAATTTATATTGTACATTAATATCACACCTAGTAATATCTGTAAAGTTCTTTAATTATATAATAAAATAAACTATTAAAAACCTCTGGAACAAGCTACACGTGATGTGACTATAGAAAAATGACATAAAAGAGAATGTCTCAATTTTAGACATTCCCTCCCCATTTTCATTAAGTATTCTAATAAAGTGAAAATAAATTTTGGTGTCTTTTCACGACACAAAGGTGTATTTATAAAGAGGCTCCTTTAGCAGTGAGAATCATCGGTCTCGGTGTAATAAATTTCATTTGGCTCATTGTATTTCAAAACAATTTTCAAAGAAATATCCTGACAGAGTAGGTCTAGATTCATTTCCTTTGCTCGACAGCCGTGAACGGAAAACCCAGATTTCTCACACCTTAGCAAATTTCAGTTCCTTGTCCTGGAAAATTTACTGTTTTCAAAATTGAAATTATGTGAGAATTTATGTCTGCTAATTTTCTTCTTAACAACTTTGTAATATAGCAGTTTTTTTTGTTTCTTAATAATAAACACATACTATACGCAATCACACAATTGGTAAATAAAAAATATTTTCTTCTTCAAAAAGAAAAAAATGATTCTGTAGTGTCATTATTCATATAATTTTAAGATTATACTTTGTTTTCACTACTAATCTATTGAAAATACCCACATGTTTCGGGGACAATTCGCCTTCATTTTACAATATATATAAAAAAAAAGAATTATAGACAATACCAAAACAAAAAGTAAATATTTGGTAGAGAATAAATAAATATATACTAATATGAATACAAATTTAAAAGATAAGTAACCAGGTTCTTTTTACGATAAGTTATCTTTTTTATTTGTTTGCATATTTGTACTTTTATAACTTATTATTTATTCATCTCCAGTATATTTATTCGTATTTTGTTATTGAATATACTTTTTTTTTTATTTTTGATTTTTTGTAGACGTTGTATCCTGATAAAGGTACTATTGCCTCCCAAAACATGTTAGTCTTTTTAACAAATTAATGGTCAAAATAATATATATTCTTATTCTAAATAAATTATCATTGGTAATGGAGATATGGAATATCAAATTTTGTATTTTTTTTTCAATATTTCGAACATATTTTTTGCAAAAAATTGAACTATCATTGCAGTAACTTATATCGATTATGAGAAATTCATTCGCTTCATAAGTCGAATAAAATGATAAAAATCTTGCAAAAAAATAGAATTTAGGCAGTGTTTTTATCATTTTATTGGATTTTTATTGAAGTGAATAAATTTTTTTAAATTGTTATAAGTTACTGTTTCCGCTGCGCCACATGACCCAATGGCTCTGTTAAAAGCCGCAACAGCCGTAGAACGTGTATGAGAAGATGTATGAATGTGGCCGAAGCGAAAGTGGTGTGCCAGGATAGAAGAGTGTGGCGTTCAATCCTCTCTGCCTATCCCTGCAGTGGAAACGGCGTGATGGTTAGTTAGTTAGTTAGTTACTGTAATGATATTTTAACTTTTTGCAAAAAATAAGACAAATGCAAAATTGATATTTCATATCTTCATAATTATTGGTATTAGATCATAGTTGCTTGAGCTTTTTTTTCCACTCTATTTTAGGCGGGAATCCATCTGTAAAATTTTTACTACCAACTATGAGGCAAAATATTTTATTTGTCAAATTACGATTTTTAGAGAATACTAAAACAAAATTCCAATAAATCACTTCCGAAGATACACAAAATAATAATATGCCGTAGCCATAGTCGGCAATCGAACCCAGAACTTTCAATACCCGTGTATCAAATATAATAATTTCGTCCATCCGTCTATTTTTAACCGTAACTTCGTGTAACGTCCGTAATTTTTTTCACGAAATTGGTTTGTTTGAAACGTTCGAATTCACGGCTAAAAAAATGGCCGGAGACTGGGCGTGAACCCAGGGCCACCGAACCCGAACCGGCCGATTAGCGCATTCTGCTACGGCTGCCCCTTCATAGACAGCCAAAAAGTTGTAATAAATATATACTAGAGCTTAGCAAAGACGCGGACTAATGTTTCGTCATTTTTAACGGGTTATAGGCAGATGCCTACCACAATGCCTACACAATGCCACAGATACCTACGTCAATCAAAACGCCTATAACCAACCGGCTTCTCGCCTTCTTCAGATCTGTGGACAGCTTTCGTTACTCACCACGTTCCATCGCATACAACTAATTGGTATTAAAAAAAATAAACATAGAGATTTAAACACAGATTTAGTGTCATATCATTGTCATATGATTTTTAAACTAAGTTAAACACTTTTGCTATGAAATTACGACTAATTTTTGCTCTCCCAGAATGGAGCTCAAACCACTGACTCACTGATAAGACGACAATAAGACAAGCGTATATGTAACTGATTTTATAGCCACAGTGGAGATTTTAAATTTGATATACTTTTGATAAAATGCTTCTTAAACTCACAAAATTATTTCAACAGGAATAAAAAATTAATTATTTAAAAAATATATTAGGTCCTTACATATGAAATTGACATTTTGCCGTACTGGCAAATTTAATCTCAAATATCTTCTCTTTGGTTAGGAATTCCAATTCCAAATTTATACAGCTATTTACTCATGTATTTGTGTTTTGAAAATTATAATTCATTTGTTTTTTCCTCAATTGTTTTTTTCTTTGCGTCACTCAGTTTACTAAATGAAAAACTTGAAATATCGCGTTATTTACGATGACGAGTTCCACCGTGGCACCAGTGCTGCAGAAACGGCTCGAAGGATTAATGATGTGTATGGCGACGGTGCCGCAAAAGAAAACACAGTGCGTTTTTGGTTCCAACGTTTTCGTTCTGGAAATTTCGACCTGCAGAACAAGACCCGTGGACGGCCGGAGACCAAAGTTGATAATGAAGAATTGAAGGCTATTGTGGAAGCGGATCCATCGCAAACCACATCCGAGTTAGCTGCAGGCTGCGGTGTTAGTGATAAAACTGTTTTAATCCACTTGAAGCAAATTGGTAAGGTGAAAAAGCTTGAAAGGTGGGTACCTCATGAATTGAGTGAAGCAAATCAACAAACGCGCGTTGACTGCTGCGTTGCATTACTCAACCGGCACAATAATGAAGGGATTTTAAATCGAATCATTACCTGTGATGAAAAGTGGATCCTGTACGATAATCGGAAGCGCTCATCGCAATGGCTGAACCCTGCCGAACCAGCCAAACCATGCCCCAAGCGAAAATTGACTCCAAAAAAGTTACTTGTGAGCGTTTGGTGGACTAGTGCTGGTGTCGTTCACTACAGCTTTCTTAAATCTGGCCAGACGATTACGGCAGATGTCTATTGTCAGCAACTGCAAACCATGATGGAAAAGCTAGCTGCTAAACAACCGAGGCTGGTTAATCGCTCTAGGCCACTGCTGCTTCATGATAACGCTAGACCACACACTGCACAACAGACGGCTACCAAATTAGAGGAGCTTCAATTGGAATGTCTAAGACATCCACCGTACTCTCCGGACCTTGCCCCAACAGATTACCATTTTTTCGAAATTTGGATAACTTCTTGCAAAGGAAAAAATTCAACTCCGATGGGGCAGTCCAAACCGCCTTCAAAGATTTTATTGATTCCCGTCCGAATGGTTTTTTTAGTAAAGGGATCGATGAACTACCTATGAGATGGCAAAAGTGCATAGATAGCAATGGTGCATACTTTGATTAAATAAATATATTATAATAAAAAAAACGGCCTTATGTTCCTCCCATACTAAACGCCAATTTCATATGTAAGGACCTAATATTTCATTTATTCGAGATAACCTTAATAAAACTGTAACTTTGCTTGATTCATTCAGTTTACATAATATATAGACTTCAAAATTCTGTTTCCATTTCAATAAATTTCTATCGGAAGAATCTTTTATTAAAGCAATCAAAGAAAACTGAACCCTAACTGAAAGATCAGTTTTTTTATTCTCTTCTAAAAATAAAATGCTTTCGAAAGATATTTTCATTTTGGATGAGGTATCACTTTCGAAAGTTATTTGCTTTCTTTGATTTGATTCTTTTATTAAGTATTTTTATAATAAATCCTTATTTTCTAGATCTTATTTTATTTATTTTTTTATCTTATTTATTTTAAATCTTATTTTCTTAAAAAAAATATATAGTGTTTAAAAATACATACATGGTGCATTTGACATCTTATATTACCTATATGAAAAAAATAGCTCATATCGAGGTTGACCAATAAATTGCATCGATCGGCCACTTCCTCTCTGATATTTTATTCTTTCACCTTTTTTGCTTTATGTATTCTTTAATTGGAGGATACGTCTAAGAAATATTTTATATACAAACTCTTTATTTTGTAATTAATAATTGTAACCAGACAAATAATATTGTCTTGTATCGTGTCTGTGGACAAAATGAATGAAAACACTGGAAATTAATTAGCGATTTATTAATTAATGTAAAATTAATTATTCAATGAACTAAGTCAAATAAAGAGAATTAAACTTAAATAATATATTTTTCGTGAATTAACACTTTATTATTGCTGGGTAATACGTATTTGGCCTTCACTAGAATATTTTATCCAATTCTCGCACATAGCAGTTATCGCATTTATTTATTTCGCCAATTAGGTACTTCGCTCGATTATTTCGCTTCAATTATCTTTTGTATTTTTGTACTTTATTCATTATTCTAGTATTTAGAAGAAGGTCCTCGTCGCTTCTCGATTGTTCCAGGCGTTTCTACATAGACTTTTTTGGACGTGTCCTGAATGTTGTAGATAATTTTAGACTATTCTGGATAGTGTTTGTCCAAGTGAAATATTATCAGGGGTTCGAACATTGCGTAAATTCTCTTTAGCATCTCGTTAATATATTTTTAGGGATTTTTTTCTTACAAAACTCAGCTGCACGTGTTTTGAAATGATTGTTTTCAGAAGGGTTTCAAATATTCGTAATTCACAATGTTAAAATTTATTTATCAAAAAATATATACTTTTAAGGATGTTTTAACAAATGTTTTTTTTAATACAAACCAACGAATAACAAATTAAAAACCTTTTTATTTTTCTAACGCTCTTAGCCTTTGGTCGTAAAATAATGTCTGAATATGTAGCCTCGACGATATGTACCCTCTACAAATATTTTATTGTTTTTGTCTCACTCGTAAAGCACATTTATTTTGGCAGGCCTTCGGTATGCATATAAAAAGAATTTATTCGTATTCCAAAACGATTTTGACTGTATTTATAGTTTGATAAAATTGTAACTCACCCGATGAAAAGAGTGGAAAAGCTGGTATATCTGCGGCACTAGTGGGAGTAACGATCCATAACAATGAAAACACCAGAAAAAGATTTGTTTTATATATTTATGTATTTAGAAATTTTATTGTCAGGGGACTTAGCTTTGGGAGGCAAATGAAAACACTAAAACAATTTTAACTTTGCAACGCCAACATAATTTAAACTCAGAACAATTATATAAATAGCGCATAAAGGTCATCTACCTTCGATTGAGAGCTAAATAAATAGTGTCAAAGACTGCTCAGAGATGGCGCCAGTTTTAGCTACAACCCACACACGAAAGGTTTACCTCGTTTTATCAAGTACCCCAAGGAATCAGCTTAACAGTACTACGAGATGGCGCCACTTTCGCTCGCAAAGTATGAATGGATTATAACCAAAAATACTTAAATGCTTCGTAACAAATATTATTTCTGGCTTACGAAGAAGAATTGAAAAAATTAACAATACTCCAAAATAAAGCATTAAGAATTATACTTAAAAGAAATCAATACACAAGAATCAAATTGATGTAAGAAAGTCTACAAATAATATAGACAAATAATTAAATTTAATGTACTTCTATTTATATACAAAATTGTTAAGAGACACTACAATACATTTGAATTAGTAAGAAAAATAAGAGAAAACCAACATAATCATGACCATTTTACAAGAAAAGAAGATGAAATAAGATTGCCATTCAGAAAGAAAAAAGATCGCAAACATCTGTGATGTACAGTGGGATGAAGTTGTACGTGAGTCTGCCAGAGGATATAAGAGACGAAAAAAATATGAAAATTTTTAAGAAATAACTAAGAAAGTTTGTGATACTTACTTTTGATTAGAAATCTGATATACTGATTTTTACAATGTATATATTAGGATATATAAATGTTATCATATTACCTATTTTAAGAATTAAAAAAAAAAATATTTTGGCTTCTTCTGCGCTATTCTAGTTCTGAATAGAAGTCAGTCATCATGTAGGGATCCTTATTGATCTTGAGTCCGAGCCCTTGGCATTCGCTAGCTGGCTTAAAACGTAACTCATTGAGGATCTAGTCTGAGGACCCAGTAGAGGAATCTGTAGTTGCTCCAGTAGCGACGAAAGGACAGCAACCCACGGAGGACCTGGTCTGGGGACCCAGCAGCAGAATCCGGGGTTGGTTGGTATACTGCCAACTGCCAGGCACCGTCTCAGGTGCTTGTTCAGCTTATCAGCGAGTGATTACCCGTTATTTGTACCCACGGCCTGAGTAAGTGTGTACTCAACTGCTTGAGCGGGTAGACCGCCGTCCGCTCGAGAAGCCCGATATAATTTTTATTTATTACGCAAAAAAGTCAAAGGACATAAATTAAATCGGAACACTGTTCTTAAATTTATAGTAACTAAATTTGTCTAGAATATTCCACATACTGTTTCTTAGTTAGCACTATTTCACGCTATTTTTACTCCTTTTATATTAACTCGTGGCGTCTGCTTGCATGCCGTCAACGAAAAGTTTGGATCGATTTTTGACCCTTTTCTCGTGATCCAATCGAGCTGTAACTTGGCAAGTAGACTCGTGGCGACGATCAAGAAGATCTGTCAAATTTTTGTTAAAAAAAATAATAATTATACTTTAATTTCGGATTTTTAGAAATTTTATTGGTTTTTTCAAATTGGAATCATTAAAAAACTTTGATTACGGCGGCCCGATAACGTCGCTTAATATTTTCTAAACTTGAATTACTCCGTCGGTATGCATAATAGGTACTTTACTACGAATGTCGAAAATCTAAATAGACTGATAAATGTTTTTAGAATTTAATCTTCAAAGCATGAAGTGTCTCATCAAAGCTCAAAACATCTGACATTTTAGAAATATATTAAATTACTGTAAGTTTAGTGTTATGTTATATGTTTTAATTCGTCTTTAATTGTTGTTATATTTTACAAAGAAAAGGAGTATAATTAAAACTTGGTTTTTATGGGTTACTTTTTTTGTGCTTCGATCACTTTCTAGAAAACTTCGGAACGTAGAAAAACTTCTGAACCGCAGGTAGGAACTTCCGTTATTTACTGTCGCTGGAATATACGTGCTGGTCACATTGCACTGCGCTCCGTTGCTCACGAATCACTGAGCACAATGGTTCATACCACGGTTTTATCAGTGAAATGTCGCACACGTTAAAGTCACGAATTACTACTCTCTTGATGTTTCGAGACTTTACGAGAGACTTGTGGAATATTCAAACGATTCCAGAGTATTTTTCCTTATTGTGACAAAATCTATCGAGTTACTGACAGATTCAAAAATAAATTTTCTCAATTATATACAAACAGAGATATTTATTTGATTTCTTAAGGCGAACTCAAAAAGTAAGGACAGTTTCAGTATTTACAGCCCTGTTATTTCACAGCCCTGACTGTATAACGAATTATTGTGTAAAGGATGTTACTTCCATAGAAAATGTCCACCGTCTAACGGATGCTGGGCTGTTTCTTGAGCATCTGGAACGGAAGTACGATGTCTTGAATCGGGTCATAAATCTCTAATGCCCTCAACCTCTCTCGTGTACAATCTGACTCTGACAGAATCCATTAGTTACAAAAATCCAACGCCGCAACATTCGCAAACCAATAACTGTGATGGAATCAAAATACAGAATCTGAAATGTTGGCATAAACATACGACGTAAAATCTTGTTTTGTGTGCGATATGATTAATATCGCTATGTTATAAATGATTAATATCAAAATGTTACGTATTTTATAACAACATACCATTTTTGACGTTGTGATAAAGTTATATCGATTTAGAAATTTTATTTTTAAGAATTTAGAAGAAAAATACCCTGTCTGATGTTAATATCGCTATTAAAAATTCATCTTCTTCTTCTTATACTAATCGATACCACCAGGACCTGTTTGTGCAGTTCTGGACTCGCAGCTGTCTTTCCATATTATGGGGAGTCTGTTTTCTATGTTTAATTCGTAAATATTATTAACAAGTGAGAAAATATAGAAACAACAAAATACCAAAGGTGTAGGAGAATCCTACTTCGGAAAACCCTTTCAGAGACATGGAACAGATCAATGTCCATAGTTATATTGTTCAGCATAGCAGTAGCTCTTCCAACAGGTATCCTTCTTCCCTTTGGTTTAGGTTGTAGGGCATAGTGTGGGAGACTTTGAAAGTCTATTCTTTCCGGTCTCTCCAATTACTTTTCCTTTCTTTACCCTATCTGACAAGATCACATTTTTTTGATCGCTTTGTTTCGATGCCATACGTCATTATCGGTCTGACACGGGTTTTGTAGATTAAAAATCAAACATAATTATTGCGTTATCTATCCGTCTGTCCATCCATAACGTCCATTATTTCGTTCGAATTCACGGTTAAAAAAACAAATTTAATAGCCGGAGATGGGGCTTGAGCCCCGGGCCAGCAAACGTCTCTCCGTGGACCGTCATAAAGATGCCATAAATACATACTAGGGCTTAGCAAAAATATTTTTGACGGGTTACAGCTATTACAAAATTAATGTTTTATATCTACGCGTCAAATATTTTGACAAATTTTATTAGGTACACCTCATTACCTTTTACCCTATTTCCAAAACATCTTGCCCTTTCTTCCCATTCAAACATATTACCCTATTCTTTTCTTTCGTCTTTTAATAATAATGTACGTTTATATATCTGTATGATGTTTATATATCTGTACGATGATGCATGTAGGTTTATATTTACTTAATAACACTACGTTTTTTTAAATAGATATGTGAACACGGAATACGTGTCACATCAATATTCTTACTATTTTCAAATTAAGCTTAATACTTTTACTATGAAAAAAGGACCAACTTGCTGGTCTAGAGTGAGATTCGAACCCGCGACCTTTGGATCACCAGGCGAGAATCTTAACCACAAGACCAACAAGTAATGTAGTTATGTGAAAGGTCTTTTTTTACTGTTAAAGGTGTTAACCATTGAAATAAAATAAATAAAAATAATTTGAACAATGGATACGTAATATATCACCATTTTCAATGATTTTTACCTTTCATAACAACACCACTCACATTATTGAAAACTATTAGCGAAATTATGGATGATAAGGGATATTGTTTCATATTAACAAAGATAGAAACTTTCCGCTTTTGGGCTTGCCACCGCAAATGCCTAAAAAAAAACAAAAATATCTAAAACTTATTTAAATTTTTAAATTTCAACTATTTATTTATTATTATTTAAGTCACTGCATATTGTGTCTTAAATACGTTGCGTTTCGATTCAATAGATGAAATCAGGAATATCGACAAATATTTTTTTTAAAAAATAACATCTATTCTTCTGATTATTAAAAGTTGTTGACCATGTAAAAAGAGTTGAAAAAAACACATAAAATTTAATACTTCTTAAAAACAGTGTTTTTTAAAACATAGATTCTAAGAAAACAAACTTTTGCAATAATTTAAATAGGCTTAGTTTACTTTTTAATATTCTTGAGAAAAAAAGTAACCCATAAAAACCAAGTTTTTATAATACTCGCTTTCTCATTTTCGGGTTTCGTGTCTGCCGTATGCGTCAGAATCTCCATACAACGTGTATGAAAAAACCATTAAAAATTTGAAAAATCCAAAATTATACTATAATTATTATTTTTAACGAAAATTTAATAGATCTTCTTGATCGTCGCCACGAGTCTGCTTGCAAGCTTTCAGCTCGATTGGGTCACGGGAAAAGGGTTAAAAATCGATCCAAAGTTTTTTCGACGGCAAGCAAGCAGACGCCACGAGTTAATATAAAGGGAGTAAAAACACATCTCACAAGGCCATTTAGTCATAAAAGGCCCACGAAGTGCAGCAAGTTCCTTCATTTTTCAAACATCGCTGGCTTGTTTGGGTCACTTCTAAAATATTTGTATTTAAAATAGGTATATGGAGCCTAAAATTTTAATACGATATCTTTGTCGTACAAAAATGTGCTAAAAAACGCAAGAGAATATATGAGAAAAAATTGTGAAATTTGCTCACTTCGGAAGACGATCGCCTTGACAAAGTTCGAAACCACTAAACTTACCCTTATAATCTAATCTACAAGTTTCGCCATGACTGCTTCATTACTATCAAATGTAAGAATGAAAGAAAGCTTTTGGCCTTCAATTGTGATCCCCTCTCTTCATCATTTTAGTACTTTACTCAGTATATATTATATAACATAAATAACAAGCATGGAGATGGTTATTATAATTTATTTATTTTATTTATATATTATCGTAATGGATCTGCGGAACGTATGTTCGTACGTAGAGGAGTTAATTAATGGATATAAAGGCGAGCAGCGCAAGTGAAAGGGTTTTTTTTGCTTTATATCGAGACCGATCGCTATTGTTGATTGATATCTCCATATCTCTGTAAAACTTATTGTTACCGCCAACAAATTACGAGTCTACAACAAGATCTTTTATTGGAAGAAACCCAGCACAAAGAAGAACAAGACAAGAATGTCACAATTATAAATTTGTGTATTATATATTTTATAATTTATACACTACAAAAATTTAGCGAATGTAATTGAAAAATATACAATTTCATAAAATTATTTTACATACATCGAACATTTTAAGCTAAAACCCTCGTTAGTGAAATTACCATTTCTCGTGTTAGTAGTGCAGTTCCGGACAAGAAAATGTTTGAAACTAAAATCAATTTGATCTTGAAAATTACGCCCAGCTTTTTGTAGTTTCCAAAAGACAGAAAATCTAATAAACTTAAAGCGATCAAACGCTTACGTACTACGTTGTAGATGTATCAGTAGGTACACAAATATGCAAAAGAGACGCGTCTCTATCAAACACGCTCCCTTCGGTATTCAACATTTGAAGATATATCGCAATTTATACATATATGAAGGTATAAAAAGCAAAAACGCTACTCTGCATATGATAAGAATATGGTGCAACGTATTTGAGCATGGTTATCTCGCAAAGAGTGTCAATATCACAATTAATAACCGATTTTGAGAACATGCTTGTATGTTTTAAAAGCAATTTGTCACAAGAATTTGTATACTTGCTCTCAGGTTTTAAAATCCGTTAAAAAACGTTTTTATAAATTAAGTCTAGTGGTATTTTTACTATTAACCCCAATAAATATAAGTTTTTTTTAAGATGATACAATTTTTTTTTGTATTTTTTTTTTGTTCAAATACGAGATAACTCGCGCTTGTTACTACAAGAACTGCATTCAAATGCATTTTCTTCCTGTAAAGCATCTCAGTAGAATTCGTCTACTAGTCAATATTGAAATCGACTCATGTTTTGTGTTTTAACACAGCTGGGTTAACATATACTAAACATGACAAAGTAAACATCGAATTACCAAATTAATTTCCAAGGTCTGTCTGAGATGTTCCTCGAATTTTTCTTACTCTCACTCGCAAAGAAAGAGATGCTGAAAAAGATCTAGGAGAAGTTGGAGAAGAAGCGACTGAAAAGGTGAAAGACTCTAGAGAAAGCTTCTCTATCTCCAGCTCGACTGGAGACCGCAACAAAAACGCAACTGACTATCGTATCGGCACAGTTATGTGGACTGTGAGTTGCAAAGAGAGAGATAGAAGAAGATTATCCAGGGATCATGACCCTAATTAATGCGTAAACTAATTTGAAAAGTTCCAACAACTTAACGTATAACATATAATTAATTGTGTTTAGTTCTCTGTTTTGAAATCGGTTTATTAAAATTGTTGGTTGGTCAAATTAAAATCGCATTAAGGGAGAATTTTCAAGGCAGGCCTCGAAATTTTGAACGCCTAGGGGCCTCCACAGATCTCCTTAATCCGGCACTGGGTGGATGGAGATTTCCAGCACGCAAAACCACTGGCAGCAAAGGGCAAAGTTCGAAATTTAAAGGAGAAATCGGGACGACGGCTACATGTTGTAACGCGTCGACACGTGTTGGCGATGATTATGATGATGATGGTGTGATTATGATTTATACAATTCCTGTTGATATGAATCTCCTTACACGCCTGTAAAATCGCATTAAAAATATACAGATTACTGTTCTACCGGCACCAGAACAGAAACGGTAATTTTTAACTCGGCTATAAAATCGATTTCTCACGCTTATACGCGTATTTGAAATATTTTGCTGATAAGAGCGCAGAAAGAAAAAGTAAAATTTCACTTGTATTTTTTAAAGTGTTTTGTTAAAAAAATAATCTGTTATGTTGTGTTGTATTGTAGAAAATAATAAGTGGCACCCGCAGTTTAGTGAGCATGACATTAGCTTCTCACAAGGGAGGTTTCGATTCCTTGTGAGGTCACAATAATTCTGTGTGTTTTTCTCAATCTTGTGAGTTTTTGGGATTTGTAAAATTATAATAATGTTTATGTGAGTTAATTTAGATTAAGATTTTTATTACGTACTGCGGTCCAAATGAACATTAACTATCTATTGAAAATAGTGTATACATATTCGATTAGCCTGGGCCGAGCATGCCCAAATAATACATCCACCAAGGGACTTACATCAGCATCCCAAAGGACCTGACCACAAGGATGATCTGGATGAAGATGGGATAATATTGATAAAGATGCGAGAAAACTTGGCGTTTACGACTGGAAGACCTGTAAGGGTACACTTTAGTGGCGAAAACTACTACACTTAAAGGCAGACATCCTCAGTAAATCGTGCCACGTGATGATATTGAAAAATACCGACCGAATGAAAATCAGTTTTAAAAATAATGTGTTTAGTTTTATGATATATTTTGCAGCGTTTCCTAGTTTCAGAAAATAATTTTTATATTTTCTCTTCCTGAAATAATTTAATAAAGCACTTACACCATAAAAGTATTAAACATTAGGGAACGTACTTGTCGTTTTACAATTTTCATACGTTTTTAAAGTCTGTCTATAATATATTATGCATGAGCATATGTTTATATTTTAGTGTCTTACTTACCTAGTCAATTCCGTCATTAAAATGTGTCAAATCTTTATATTAGTATTACAAACTACTGATTTTTCGTAAAATAATGTAATGCATTTATTAATTCTTTTGATCTATATACTCCTACATTGATATTTATACAAATTTCAATATAAATCAATTAAGTGTGTAAAGACATTGAAAGTACTTTACTGCACTTTTGTCAGAAGCAAACTCGAGTATGCAACGCAAGTATAGAACCCACAGTATATGATCTATGTAAATCGCTTGGAACAAAGTCAAAAAAAAATTATTCGCTTTCTCAACTTTAAATTCAATTGCGTTTCTGACGATTATGACAGTTCATGCAAAAAATATCACATCCTACCCTTATACAAACGTCGCGAAATAGGTGATTTGATGTACCTACTAAAAATTGTATCAGGCAACGTCGACTGTCCTGAACTATTAAATAGACTAAAATTCCACGTTCCCTGTAGATCTCGTAGACACAACCCAGTCTTTCACATTGATTTTACCTCATCCAACTATCGTCGTAATTCATATTTCTTGAGGGTATGCGATGCATTCAATAAACTGATAAGATTATTGGATATTGATCTGTTCGAGTGCAGCCACACAAGATTAAGAAAAATTTTGAGTGCTGAATTTTTTTCCACGTAATAATTAAGTTTCTTTGTCTTTTGTTAAATTTTTTATTCTTTCTTTCTATATAATTTTTAATATGCCTTAGTCATTCATAAATATTTATCATTACTGACATATTTCTAAATGTGGAGACCTGTAATTGGCCATCTATATTGTATCAATGTTTTCTATGCTTTTTTTGTGCTGTTGGTCTTCCATGAACATTAAATAAATAAATAAATAAAATAAAATAATTATTCAATTATATTTTCAAAAACCTGGTAAACTTCATAAAAGGCCGTTACTTATAATGATCTTGAGATATTTGTGTTCAGCTATTTTCACTTATATATTTTTTATGTTCTCCGTGAAAAAGTGTCGTATAAATTGCTTAAATTTAACATTAGTGAGACCTGTGTTGTAAGATCCGGCGAAAGTAAGCGAAGAATTTTCAAGGAACGAAAACGGGACGATTTTCAGGCTACGCCTTCCATTCAGTATCCCTGGAGTTCCCCTCCTACACAAGCTGTAGCTAAAGTAAAAAATTAAATAACAAAACTTTCGTCGTAGATATACTCCATTTATAATGTAGAACAACTTAATTAAAATCTTTAGGCGAAGAATTTAATTACTGCATATTCGAGATTCGGCCATGCGCGCTGTTTTATACGGATGTATAATGTTTGAAACAGTTGGTGGAGTATTTAAATTATATTTTGATTTGAAAATAGCAAGCTGACTCGATACCTATCAGTATAATTTGTATATCTCCTATGGTAGTCTCAGGATATTTTTTCAAAAAATTATCGCTATACAAAATACTTATCTCTGTAATAAATAGTTTTTAAAATGGTTAAATTGTTTAAATACCTGGAAATAATAATGATATCGGAAAATATATAATTATCAAGATCTGAAATCACATTTAAGATTATCATTATAAATAAGTTATTCTCGATGACTGCATTCAATTTTTTTTTTGTATATTGCTGCCTATACTTTTATTAGCCATATATTTTTTATGATATGGTATGACCTCAAAAATTCAACGTGTGAACTGTCGAAAATAAAAACGTCTGTGTCCAATCTACAACTATAAAACTCGATGTTTGTCAGTCTGTCTTTCCGTTATCTATACAAATTGACACCATTTAACCGATTTAACCCAAATTTTTTATACTTATTTTTAGGACCCGGCGTATAACAAAAGCGACATTTCCTTCCTTCTCCTTAGCAAACCCGCCCCCTCATATTTTTTCCATGCAAATTAATTGATTTGATCCAATTTTTTCACACTTTTTCCTTAGAACCTGGCGGATATATAAATATACGCCACATTTCATTTCTCCTCAGATACCTCTTCCTTTGATATATTTTCCATTAAAATTTGTACCGTCATACATATCTGACGTTAATTTTACACAGATCACATTTCCTCCCTGGGTATATACCATTTTTCTTAGCCTAGATCAAATAGAAACATTGTTTTTATTAGAGACTTTATATAACAATGGAACATTTGTTCCCCCCACAAACGTATGTTTAACTTAATCCCTAACCGGTGCAACTCCGGGTACGAACTGCTAGTTATTTTAATAATTTAGAAATTGTAAATTTTACCGGAACTATAAATTTGGTAAATGCAGAGGCATGTAGGACCCATGCTTTCAGTAATGTATTTATATTATCAAAACACTGTAAGATATAGGATATTAAAAGGTTTCACCAACTTTAAAATAACCGTTTTAATTTATTTTGTCTTATAGCTTGAATTCTAAGAATAACTTGTGTTATCACTCATTCAAAAATACCAAAAATTGGCTGATTTTTAGAAATTTGAACGTGGTAGGTGAATTCTTAACTGAAATATATTATTCCTTTGCTTTTTCTCACAACTTCCTTTTTCAGACTTGACTTTTTCAGAAATGATATTCAGAAAACGATTAAGCCGATTTTATAAATTTATAACACATCTTAGTAATAACATTATTTACCATAGAAAGACTGATTTATGATTTTTTTTATAGAATGCTATTTTATTAAAAGAAATTTATTTTTTAAACTTATTACGTTTGCACAAAAAAAACTATTTTTTGTCACGCTACATGACAGGCATAAGAAATATCAGTAAACATTAAAATAATTCACTTTTCATGTCACCCTTGGCGATATGATTATCTCCAACTGCTGTGCACGTCACGGAGAAGGTCTTTTGTAGGACAGAACATCCGCTATATTGAAATTTTTAAAATAATTTTTCAATGAAAACTCTTGTGTGTTTGGCGGGTTAATGTGTGTATCGGTGTTTTGGGAGAAAATGCCCACCCGTCCAAAGGAATATTCATGTCTTGGCACTTGAAGTGTATTGTGTGAAATGATTCACCAGAGGCAGATGAAAAGATGAGTACATGGCGTATTTATACTCACTATTGACTCTGGTATTTTATTGTCAATTTAACATATGTGGTGTTGATTCCAGAAATATTACTTGCGAGTGCTACGGCGTAGTTGAGACAGAGTAGGTGTCCCTAAAAGTGGGCGGGCCTTGGTTAGCCGCATGGAGCCCCTGATTGGAGAGTGCTGGCTCAGTGCGTGCGGCTAGAATCACGACGGCCACCACCACATATGTGTGTGCCATAAACAAAGTAATGAAACTAATTTTACATGTGCAATAGTTATGTTAAAAAGAATTTAAATGTTTTGATGCCTCAAGTTAATTTTATCCTTAAGTCTTGACTTAAGGATAAAATTACCGAAGACTGTGCTAAAAATTACCTCCGGAGACGGTGGTGTAACACAGCGTTACCTGATTAAAAATCGCCATAGTTTTTAATATGTGATAAAATATACATATATACGATACAGATAAGACTTTTTAAAGGTCCCTTTATATAATTATGTAAGGTAAACATATATATTTTTCATTATTTTAGTAAATTATTATAATATCATGGCATATCGACTTTGCGTGCGATTCCGCTAACGTATCATTAGCAACTGAATTCGACGACGCGGTCGCCAGCTCGCGTTAGTCGCCTGCACTCCATCTTTGTCTAACACGTGTTACCCGACTCTATCGTACTCTTTCTATATTGTTTTCGCTTTCGCCGAAATCCAAGCAACCGCCGTCTCTGTCCTACATGAAATGTGTGGTATTGTCTTGCTCTTTCTTGCTCGATTTATTTGCGATGTGCAATATTCTGCTCTCTTTTATACACTGGCCGAAAATACGAGAGTAATGAATAAATATTTTTTAATTAAAAAATCCGTACATTCCTAACAGTTTAATTTAGTCATTTTGGTGTGAAAATGTCTATTCTTCGATTACAATAAATGTGACGTTTTAGTTTTCGTAAATAAGGTAGATATTTCATATTTTCTATGACAGGTAGACCTACGTTACATCACCGACACACAGGAGTTAACCGCATGAACATTACTGTTTATTACATAATGCTGGACGCCTAGTCCAAATTTAGCAATAAATTAAATTTATCAACGAATTCATATCGAATCGTTCGTATGCAGATGGCCTACTACATTAGAAATAAAGTAATTAAAAGATAATGGTACCTGTTTTGCGGTATCGCAAGTTAGGTAATTTTTTAAAATTATCCAACCCCTATAAATAGAAACCCCATAAATAGAACACCGCCCCGAGCTAGTGACTCAAGGGCGGAGTTTTTTGGGCGGTGGTAGGGGATCCAGGGGAGGCTGCTGGCAGGGAGCGGTTAATCCAATCTTCACAAAACCTTGACCGGAAGAAAAAAGGAAGTTAAAGTCGGCAAATCGTTCCACAACTGACTGATTTCAACTGAGTCCGGATGTTGGACACGTGTTCGTCGCATTTCCCAGCCAAAAAGAAAACAGTATTACAAATCTCTTTTTTGGTTCTAAAAATAGTAATTTGTTGGACCTTGTACGCCAGCGAACGCAGTGTAATAGAATCGTAAGGTTTACGGCCCCAGAAAATAATTAAGTAGTGTAGTTTCTTGAGAATAACTCTCCAGTTAGTTATTTTTTGTCTATTACGTGACTACTCTGCACAATATTGATACAAGCTTAATACAAATATGGTAACTGCACACAAGACATTGCATAGAATGACAATTGCACATACATACAGACGACAGCAGAATTAGCTTATTATTATGCCATTATGCCCCACTGTGACCTTGCTTTACTTAATCATTCCACAAAATATAATTAAATTACTTTTTGTGCAATTACCTAAGTGTGCATTTGTCACTGAAATCCTGAATGGTAGTCTACCTCTAAAACATTCAGAAGTGTACTTTATTTTCTACAGTAACATACTTTCCTCATACAAACATCAATTTTCAACAAGTTATTACGAACCTTGCCTAAGGATTATGCACAATGAAACAATATCAGGCTTCTTACATAATAATCATTTATTAAACACGTGGACAAATAATTATTTATTTGTTTTCTTCAATAATAGAAAAACTATTTTATAGTTACATAAATAAAATTAAAATTATTATTCACAATTATTTAATAAAATTTATAGTTACTAGATAATTAGAACTATAAAAAATATATATCATCAGTCGTCATGACGCCGCAAAGGGTCTGTCTGAGGGTTAATGTTATTAGCAAAACCTACTCCCATCCCTATATCGAGGGGGTATCATTATACCGTACGTGCGCAATGACCCAATACAATGCCATGTGATTAAATATTATATATTGGTGTTAGTAATTCGTTTAAGCCTTGGATCAGAAAAAAAACGAAGAGGGATTTCTAATCATTCGCTTAACGGTATAACGATACAATAATTTTATTTCACAACACCTACAATTGTGTATTGTTACATTATGTAAAGCATTGAAAATCCTGTTCACAATATTATCAGAATATAATTTTTAGAGGCATGTATTTTATTTTTCTCTTTGTATATTTTTACTTGTAAATGTTTCCAATACTTTCATATCATTACGATCATTTTTGTATATATTTTATAACAAATTTCATGTGCTAAGTATAAAGTCAGATACTAGAATTATTTTAAGTAAAAGATTTCATGATAAAGAATTTATCTGAAACCGGATGGTTTAATTGGCAAATGGTAAGTTTTTAAATTTAAATTTTGTGTTACTCGTCATATTATTCATCTTTTTTTTTATTATTATTTTAGTACATTATTTCCATTTTTTATTGTGATTCAAAGACAACCGTTGACTTATTATTATTAAATATGTTTTATTTCTCGGGATGTCAACATAGTGTATTTATAATAAAATTAAAATATAAATTACTAATTGTGCCCGTGCGGCTTTGCACGCGTAGATTTTTAGTAACTTATTTATATTTTATCAATTTGTGTATTAACCTCAACATATGGATATATGTATTTTCAGATTTTTTTATAGAACTTTTTGAGTTCTACAACTTCTCAACAGAAAATATTTAAATATCTCTTACCGTTAGGACAATGTTCGTAAAAAACGCATCGCTCGAAATATTTTTCGTCGACCTTAGCTGTAAAATAGATCACTACAAAAATCCCTTTTATTTTAACGGGATAATAATATATAACCCATGTCCACCACTCTAAAAGTCCATTCTAAATATTGGTGAAGAATTTTTTAAATCGGTTGAGTGGTTTCGGAGATAACCCTCTTCATGCAAACTAGCAAACTTTACCACTTTATATATGAGTATATATTTTAGTTATTTGAACATAAAATACGTGCATACTATGCACCCGAATTCGCCATGCTCATGTTGATTTATTTTTTTTGAATTTGAACCTAACTATCACGCATCATATGTGAGGTATAAAAGCAAAGACCACCCAAAAAAAATTGACTACAGTCATCGAGGATTACTAATTTATAATATACTGAATTCTGGATTTAATAAAAAAAAATTGCTTTATTATGTACTCTATATTAAATTATTTTATATGAAAGGAAACATGATTTTTGAAGATATTGAACATTAAATCTAGATACAGTACATTTTAAATTAGTAATCCGTGGTGACTGCATTCAAAACATTTTTAAATATTTTTGGATATTGCTGCTTTTGTTTTTATACCTCACATATGATCAAACAACGTTGGACCACGCCTTTTATACTTTTGCGGCAGTTTTATTATTTTTGTCATTCTTCTCAATTTTCAATTTGTATCGTTTCACTTTTTGAAGTTTTCTTCTTTGTCACATAGAAGGTAATTTTTTATTATAACGGAAGTTGCGCACGCCGAGCGTGCGCATTGTAGCGGAAATGCGAGTCCACGAAATGCGCGCGCATCCATTAAAATGTCAAAAATTTATTCACTTGAAATAAGTGTTCCATTAATATAAATAATTTACTATCGACCATCTTGAATCGAGTGCTAATCATAAAGATATTCAATTTAAAACTGACGAATGATTGGTTATTGAATTGAAAATTAGAACTGTTTACTGGATTACGATTTTGGATGAGTAGCTATATTATTGTCGATGTTATTGCAAAAACAACGTAATTGTCAGATATTCGCTTTAAAAAAAATCATTTATTCGATAATTAATGCGACTGTCAAAGTTGTATAGTTTCGAAAGTTTAGAATGCGGAACCGAAAATCGATAATATTCATTTATAACCAATATATATAACCAACATCAATTATCACAATCATGCCAAACAATCCGCGCGTACGTGAGTACAATCCCCTCCATTTTTTAACAGTGTTCTAATTTTTTAATCACAAAAAATATATATTGTAGCTTGTTTTGTTAACATTTTGTATAAAAGTTTTTAAGCTGTATTTCTGTAGGCCTCATTGTAGAACTTTCTGTATGATTCATACCGAATCGCTAATAATCTGCCAATTAAAAATAAATGTTAAACCTAAAAAAAAAAAATCAACACTAGTGTTTTTTTACATACTATTTTTCGTGTCTATACGCTTCGATTAAAATAAAACACAGAGCTAAAAAATATTTTTTGCCAACACGTTCGCTGGACGAAAAAGTCAATTAAAAGCGTGTTCTAAGGCTCCTACGCACTGGTGCTGCGTATGGCAGACATTTTATTCGGCTTGTTTTCCACCGCCACCGTCCCCGCACCGCCTTCTATATGTTGTATCAAAATTGTTTTCCTCTCGCTTGATCAAATTGAACCAGGATTCGTAATTAAAGTTACGCACGCCGGTAAAATGAAGTAGGTACATGGGACAATTGTCTGTATGTCTGTCTGTCTATTTGTTAGTTATTATTATTTTGTTATTTTGGGTTCCTTTTATTTTTTATGTTATTTTCCTTGTATTATAATTATGTATTTTGTTTTTTTTTTAATAAAGACATATCTTGAGGCGGGGACAGTGAATGTTTTTTTTGTTCGAGCGGCCGTGCCACTTCGCAACGGTTTATACGACCGGCGCGGAGCAGCACGGTCCTGCTTGTTAGTTGAAAAAAAATTTCATCCTGGAGACGATTGAGTAGGACCGATATGGAAGCTTTTGCTCTTAGAACGGTCCTGGGTAAGCGGTGGGTACCATTCACTGTCTATTTGTTAGTCTGTCTGTCGTTAAGTCCGTAAATTGCTGGAATTCAAATATTCGGTAATTAGAATGTGACACGCAATCACCGCGTGGAATTATTATTTCCCGTAATTTTGCATAGGTGTATGGCTATAAATAATATAAGCTCATCACTTACCTGATTTCACTATTTATATATGAGGAAAGTGGATGAAAGTCTCTTATACGACAGCTCAGGACTTACAACCTGTATGAGCTGGCTTAAGTGATCACTCTACACAATGCAATCTTCGCCAATTCCATCCTAAGAACATCCACACATTATGGAATTTTTAAAAGTTCTATATATAGTTCGAATCAATTAATATGTATTTTTATTTTAGCTTTTTTCTTCCATTAATTAACTGTAATTAAGCATAAATTAAATGAAATTAATAAATACAACAATCCGAATAGTAGTAAAGCTAGTATCGTTTCAGAAAATAGGCTTTTCTATCAACATTATTTCTAATGCCCCCAAATTACGGAATATTAAAATGTATATTTTGAAATTCCTCGCTCAGCTTGTGGTCTGAATTGAATCTTTCTTCCAAAGTTTCACTAAAATTCGCGGCCAATTGGCCAGAGTTTTCATTCCGTTCTCTCTTAATATGATAAGTTTTACATAATAAAAGTAACCCTCTGATTTTCATGTTTTGTTCAAACATGTAATCAGGATTTCTAAAAGGTCTTATTAAAAGCTTCATATTTTTTTCTCTGCTGTAAAATAATATTTTAATAATTCTGCTCTAATATAAACTAAGTTAAATTTTTAATTTTTTAATTTCTCCCCCTCTACTTTTCCGTCACTGTACATCATAGATTTATGAGATTTAGCCTTCTTCCTTGAAAACAATCTCATTCAATCTCTTCTTCTTTGATTATATTGTCGCGTGTTGAAAGAATCAGAGAGAATTACACGTTGTCTAAGTCTCTCAAATGGTCCACACGAGTCTAAATCTACTAGGCTATTCTCGTAGTCACTGCAGGTATGGCGAGGCTACTAGAAATATGAAGAAACTACTAAAAATGAGTAGAATAATCTTGAGATATCGCGGAATCAACATGTTTTATTTTATTTTATTTTATTTTATTTGGAATTCAAACAGCTAATTTGATATTAAGAAGTAGAACACATGATATAATACTAATATTAAGCCAATTACATGAATTCACTTAATGAACCTTACTCAACACTTAATTACTTAATGTAGAATACTATGTATTGTATACAAGAGAAAAAGAAGATATATTTAACATATTCGATAAAAAGATCAAGAAAGAAGAAGTTTCTTTAAACAAGATATAAAAATAAATTTTTATATAAATAAATTTATATAAAAGCGAGAGCGCGCGCGGAGAGCGATTTATCTTGAAATTTTATTTTGAAAACCTGATGACGCCATAGAAGCGAAATAAAGGCTGGCAGCGCGTTTATGTATTCCAGCGACAAATCAATAAAGTACCAACTGACATGTGAGAAATGATCTGTAGTAATCAGAGCGATAAAAAGAGATGTTATGTCAAGTCCGAATTACGAAATTTAGAATGAATTTAATCAGTGCTCCGATTAAATTCGTTTCCAATGACTTTGTGTAATAATTTGATGTTTAAATTTATTTAAAAGTTTCATTTGCATCCACAGCCATGATCCCGCGATAATGTGCTCGTGCTTGAGTTGATTCACAATAAATATTCTTACAAATTTTACCAATATTTTTTTTCCTGAGGATTTTAAAACTTTGTATCACACCACTGATGGGTATATTTTCTGTTGAAAGGTCATCATGTTAGGTTATTTCAAAATCATAGGTATTAATTATTATGGTGGGAAAGTATTTAAAACACTTTGTTTATAATCATTTTATATTTTATCAACAACGAACGATTTCCGCCATTCTGCTAGCTAATATATGCGTGAAACAGAACGAAAAAATTAAATCTTTGAGCCTTATTCTTTTTATAAAATTCTTGTATTTGTTCGTCTTGCAAAATACAGTCAAAGTGTTGGGAGTTGAATTTTATTTTTAAACATGTAGAACTTGTAGAAAGTGCCTGTCAAAGATGACGGATGGCCATTACCGACATTTACTATTCTACTTCCGGATACGTGTCTCGAAATTAAAGTGCTATAATGGATTCCCTTCCGTCAAAGGTGAAGATGTACCTTCAGTTCACATCTTGGTTTTTTGATTATTCTTCTCCATTTTCAACACAGCTATAGTCCACATCTTCTCGGCAACAGTCTTCCAATACTAAATTAATCTCCGCAGAAGGTATACAGTATTTATCTCAACGCCATACTTTTCTTACTTCTCTCTAACCACCCCGGGTTCTTTTTTTCTTTCTCTTCAATAGGCAGCGATCGTGAAGTTTAAAAATTATCAACACAAATCAGGAACACAAGAAGTGTCTTGCGGTTACTTTGTGGTAAAACTCGATTATTTCAATTTTCATAAATTTTACACTACTGAATATATTTAATCTAGAGTTTCAATAGTCATCGATATACTCGTCTCGTATATTACTATTTGTCACCCATTGACGAGAATGACTGATGAATAGTGATTTAGTTTATTATATTCAGTGGAAAATTTGTAATTGGCATAATTGTAAAAACCATTATATCATATTTTTAAGATTGTTGTTTTGCTGTTAATTTTCCCCAAAAAAAATATAAATATAATAAAAAATTAAAAAATAGTAAAAAATGAATATTCGCTAGAGTGCAGAGCATTTAAAATACGTAAAAAATATACAGGGTTATTTGGAAAACATTCATAACCTCGCAGGACTGTATTCCTGCTTTGATTATAAGTCTAAAATGTTCAAGCTATTATGACCTATATCAATAGTTATGGAGATTTTTTTCAATATTTCTGACTTAATAAGTAAATGAATATTTCGGCGTTAACTTTGTGGAAATCCATTATGAACAAATAATGAAATAAAACAATGAACTTTGTTTTTTTCCACTTATATTTGAGCACTTTTTTCACTACATGTTTCGGAAACGTCCGTTTCCTTCATCAGGTGAATTAAGACTGAGGTATGTGGGAGTGATTGTCTGGTGTGTGGGTTGTGGATTCGGTAGAAGTGGAGGGGGTATCCAGGTGGTGGGAGATCGGAAACATTGTAAGAAGGGGTGATGTGAAGGGTTGTATTTGATTATTGATTATGTTATTTGTTGTGTTTCTCTCACCACCTAGATATCTCCGATCTCCCACCACCTAGATATCCCCTCCACTTCTACCGAATCCACACTCACACACCAGACAACCACTCCCACATACCTCAGTCTTAATTCACCTGACGAAGGAAACGGACGTTTCCGAAACATGTAGTGAAACAAGTGCTCAAATATAAGTGGAAAAAAACAAAGTTCATTGTTTTATTTCATTATTTGTTCATAATGAATTTCCACAAAGTTAACGCCGAAATATTAATTTACTTATTAAGTCAGAAATATTGAAAAAAAATGCAAACTTTGATGTCAAATATCTCCATCATTATTGACATTAGGTCATGATAGCTTAAACGTTAGCAGAAATATAGTCCTGCGAAGTTATGAATGTTTGCCAAATAACCCTGTAAATAAAATATTTGAAAACACTTACATATATAGGTACTTATAAATAATCTAATTATTATTATTAAATAATCTATGATTTATAAAAATAAAGTTAACATTCGTTCAAACTTATTTATGAGATGCAATACATACTGCAAATGCAGAGAGAAATGCAGACACGCAAAAGGTTCGCAATATAATGAAAACCACATTATCAAACTGTGTTATATCAGCTGTTCGAATAATACTTGTTATTTCATTTTGCAACAAGGCATTGCGCAACGGCGTACTTCGCCCGGGAACTTTATTACTATTTGTAATATAATATATTATTTATGATATGGAAGTATCGCAAACCAGCGATGTGGGACGTTGGAGACACCGCTGCTGCGTCATGCATCCGATGCACTGTACGATGCAGTTATAGGTTGCATTATGATCACCGCAGGGACGTGCTGCCCATCAAATGCATTGATAAAGTGCATGTGGCACAGAGATAACAATTTGTATAC
This sequence comes from Agrypnia vestita, assembly GCA_016648135.1. Classification (NCBI taxonomy): domain Eukaryota; kingdom Metazoa; phylum Arthropoda; class Insecta; order Trichoptera; family Phryganeidae; genus Agrypnia; species Agrypnia vestita. The sequence continues at coordinate 63,007 of JADDOH010010949.1, read as the reverse complement.
AATATCTTGGCTACGCCCCTCAGAAAAACGATATTATTATCCTGGAATCCGTTGCAACGTTGAGAGGCAAATAAAACGCTTGAAATTAATTAATGTTTTATTCTATGCACAAAGCTACTTGGCACTGATTTAATTTTTTTTTTTAATTTATTTATTAAGAATTCAAATTTACATATGTATGTATATTTTTTTAACTTTAGTATATTTTTTGGAATTGCCACTCAACTAGCTATTGGGCATGTTCCTGAGTACCGGTGTAGTTTTGTAGCTGTAACAGTTATTAAGTGAAGAGAAAAAAATAAAAATAAGAAAATGAATTCAAAACGATTCAAATGAATTTCAAAGACGAACGTCAAGCGACGTTTTTTTTTGGTCCTGACGAAGAGACGGGTACGTCTCGAAACCAGTAGACCTAAAATCTGGTAGTGGTTTATACTAATTTAACTAACACTCTGTTACAAATCAGATATATAATAAAGAGAAATATAGGAAAGATCTAATAAAAAGTAATAATATACATATGATCAAATTAAACTACTTAAATATATAAATTTATAATAAGTAAAGAGCGATAATATACATAACAAAAAAATGTGCAGAAAATAGAAAATATTCGTAATGGTACAGTAACTCCAATTACAGTTTGTGTTAGAATATTTCTTCCAGCTCCTGTCTATTTATTTCTGACCTTAGGCAGTATGTTACAATTTTTTTTAATTTTACTTTTGTTAAAGTTTTCAAATTTGACAAGTTTGAGTTAAGTTTATTGTATAGTTTTGGTTCAAGATATGCATAGTGCTCCTGTCCAAAAGTTTTCCTCATTTTAATAATTGTTAATGTTAACGAAATAATTATTATTCCAACTTTCACCATTAAGAAACTTCCGCTTATCTATGATAATTCTAATTTATGTCGTCTGTATCACTTTGATCTCTATTGAACACTTCTCGCACGCCGGAAGGTACTTTTGTAATTTGTCGCTGGTCGATACGCGCACTGATCATCAGCTTTCTGTGGTATTCGTTTCTGTCGCGTAAACTGTTCCACGTGGTTTCGTTAGTTTGTCACTTTATAAATGTATTGGATTTTCTTAACCTTCCGCTACATTTTCGTGCGTTGCAGATATTTAAAAAAATTTTTGGATTTTTCCGAAAATATCTATTATGTGCGATTTCTCTTAAATTAGCATCTCCAATACATTCCCAATATTCCCAAAAAGATAGATTTCATACCCATATGTCTCTTTTCTGATTGGTGAAAAGGTTGTTACTATTGACTATGCAACTTCAACTATAATTACTGTCTTATCATATGTCACAAAATATTTTTAAAATATCACTAGCATAATTTATAATATTTTACTGTTTAGGTACAAGGTAAATTTGTAGAACTAAATAACCAAATTTTTGGAAATACATCACTTGTTTTTTATTCTTGTCGTCGACTTAACTTGAAAAGCATTTCGACATATTATTAATTTCCTTCATTTCTAATACTCTCACAAGTAGTATACAAGTATTCTATGTCTCGGTATGTCACTTCTTAAGATTGGTAATGTCCTTATAAAGCAAAACATATCCGTAATAAATTTAAAAAGTTTAATCATTAACAAATGTTTCCTACCCTATAAAATATTATTCAATTCACAGCTTTCTAACATACTTAACAAAATAAAATCAAATAAAAATATAAAACGACACGAACACATAAATTGTTTAATAAGTTTATATTAAAATTTACTTTCTGAAAATAATCACTATATTTTTCAAAAGTGAATCACATACATTGATAGTTACTTAAAAATATCAGTGATTCTGAAGAACATAATATTTTGGTCGCTTTTTACTATATATCCTTACATTTATGAATGTGCGCATAACGTTGTCACCTATGCGAGTTTAATTTGGGCCATAGACTCCTCAAGAAATCTCCTGCATATTTTCTGGCTTCAAAAAGCCGCCATTTTACTGTCGACGCATTTTTTTGCATCTACCAACACTCTATCTCCTTCGAGGTATAGTAGTTAACTTACAAGATGGCTGGCATGACGAGTACTGCCCGTCTCAATCGATACTATTTTAGTTTCTATACTAGGAGTGTATATAAATCGTCGAGCAGCTTTTATAATACTGTAACGAGGCTAAAAAAAGAAGCACACACTTCTGTCAAAGTGACAGTTTGAAATAATCACAATACTAAAGAAGATTCCAGAACAGCCTGGCATAATCTACGGCTTACGAGAGACATCTCGTCTGGAAAACGCGAGAAACTTCTCGAAAACGCGGAAAACGTCTCGGAATTTCGATAACAGCATTAGCCCCTATAAATACGACACGCGGAAGTAAGTAGTGAGTTATTTTTCCGTGCGCGTTGACAAGCAACAAACAATAATACATGCGAAGGTAGCCGCAGGCGGTGGATCAGGCCAGCCAAGCGAGCGGTAGCGGCGCGAAGCCAGTGGTGCCAAGCGAGCGATAATTCGACAGCGATTCTTCTTACGTATCGAAATAAACCGAAGGAAAATTAATAAGTGCGGAAATTAATGGAATATTCTAGTGAACAGTGAAAATAGTATTAAAGCGAATATAAAGTGTCTTTTACGAGCGACAAATTTTCTAAATAGTTTAATTTACGGAATATCGTTACGTTTGATAGCGATAAGTGACCTTGTACGTCAGTTTAATTAATTAATTGATATTCTGCAGCCACGACACATAACAATACATTTCCATTCATTTCTTAAAAAAAAAATACCATTTTCCCTAGTTTCAACGTTGAGTATTTTACAAATGGGCGTATGTGGAAGTCCTTAACCCGAGTTGTAAATACTATATTATGGGTACCCTTATCAACAGTTTTCGGTTCTCCGGATGTGGGCGGTGACTGTTTACACAATGATCGTTTATTATTAAATAAGTGACCCACAATAGAACGGGGTTAATCCTCTCACAAAGCTGAATGTTTATGATAATAATATGTGACTTGATATCCTGTAAGTTCTCAGTGTTTTTCAAAGGGTGTGCCGCGAGTGACCCATTTTTGGAAGTTTTATCTATAAACTAACTATTCGTACCCGGCGTTGCACGGGTTAAGGATTAAGTTAAAAATAAATTTGTAGGGGTAAACAAAGGTTTGATTCGAACGGTATAGATTTGCATCGAAAATATATCAGGGGGAGGAAAAAAGGTAAAAGGGGAGGAAGGAAATATAGACTATTTTACCTGCCGAGTCCTTAAGAATAAGTTTCCTAATTTTGAGTCCGATCGGTCGAACGGTATAGATTTGCATCGAAAATACATCAGAAAGAGAGGAAGGGGTAAAAAAGGAGAAGGGAAATGTAGCCTATGTTACCCGTCGAGTTAGGACTAATAAGAATAAGTTTCCAAATTTTGAGTCCGATCGGTCAAACGGTACAGATTTGCATCGAAAATATGTCATGGGGAGGGGAAGGGGTATGAGAATAGGAGAGAAATGTTGCCTATGTTACCCACCGGGTCACAAAGCATAAGTATGCAAAATTTCAATCGAATCGGACAAACGGTGTGGATTTGTATAGAGAACAGATAGACAGACAGGCATTGAGTTTTAAAGGTATAGATGAGTTTATAGGAACACTAAATTTTATAATATTCCAAACTCATAACAGCGATCAGAAGATATGCATCTTACTAGCAGAAAATATCAGCTTGGCATTAACTATAATAAATAATTATTTATTTGTTTTTTACATTAATTAGTCACAACAACAACAAAAAATCCCATAATATCCAAATCAAAGCAAATAACAAAAATATATATATATATTTATTTAATCACGGAACTGAAAATCTAAATGGCAACAGAACCGAATTCGTTCCCGAGCCTTTGAAGTATTTAGGTTAGTAAATTGGCTTAATAGTTTGTTTTTAAAGCATGAATTTTGTAACGATGCCAACAATTTTTTCGTACATTTAATGGATACTTAAAACCTTATCAGTTGAAATAAATCTAGAACATTAACTGTTTTGAGTAAAACCATTAAATGTTATTTTAAATATTATTTTAAACATATTATTTTAAAACTAACGATATCAATTTTAAGTAAGCTCACCCTCCTCCCCAATAATAATAATTTCGAATGTCTGTCCGTAACTTCGTATCCAACAGCTGATCTCATTCAGTATTCAAAATTAATATGATAGCTTATCTCATTCCGTTTTCAAAACTAGTTTCAATACAAAATAAAATTGAATGAAAAAATTTATAATAAATAAAATGAAAACTTCAGCTATATACTTTATAAATAAATAAAATACCTCCTCTGAATTATTTATTTTTAAAATGTTTTCTTTTTTTAAATACAACAGTTTTATCTTAATTTAAACTAATAATATCGCATGTCATTGGTGTTAATCATAAATCAAAAAATATATAATTATTTTCTATATGATAATGTCCGTCACTAACGCTACCAGATGACACAAATAATGATGAGGTGTATAAAATGAGGTGCAAAAAATTGATAATTCTCTTCGCAACAATGTCCGTCACTAACGCTACCATACGCTCAAATAATAATAAGGTGTAAGAAGCAAATAAGCTAAATTCTCTATTTAATAATGTCTATCACTAACGTTATCAAGACGCTACGCTACTCTCTTCTCACAGCCTTAACTGGCAGCCAAAATATATAATATAAGTACGTCATTTTTGAAGGGTTATGAAATCTGGCTTACTGACCTACAAAAAAAGGACAAGTGAGTTGAAAAAAATTGACTTATTCAAAGATTTATATAATTTTCAATTTAACTGTAACTGGTTGCTGATATTTTATACGAACTGTAGGTTATTCCGAGAAACGATTCTCGACGTTTCGTTGAATTCTTATTCATCGTCATCAGGAAGACGACCTTTACGGACGTCGGACTGATTACTGCTTCTGAGGGCGTAAAGTATATGCACTTTGTTGTGGAGTGTTCACTTCTTCTGCGATGGAGGTCGCCAGTGTGCAATAAGTATTAGTAACGTCGGCGGGCTTTTACTGCGAGGTCTCTCAAAGGTTGAATCAATGTCGTAAGAACAGGGCGCCAAACACTTGAAAGTTTTTAACATGCCTCTACCCCTTATAAGAGGATGGAAAAAATATAACACTGAACCGTACGCTTTCTAAGTTTCAGGCTTAGGTCACGGTTAGAAAATAACGATCTCTTGTCATCTTATCATGGATCCCAGTTCTCGTTCACCCATACACCTATGTGCTTCTTTTGCGTGAATCTTTCAATTGATTCGTTTTTGATAGTTATATTTGGCGTTGAAAATGATCTTTTTGACACTATTAACAATTTGGTTCATCTTCAGGCCATATTTTTTACTTGCTCCATTCATGTTTTTTACCAATGCTTGAAGGTCATGGGCATTGTCTGCAAATAGCACTGTATCGTCCGCAAATCTAATATTATTTATATTTTTACTCCCTTTATATTAACTCGTGGCGTCTGCTTGCTTCCCGGCTTGCCGTCAAAAAAAACTTTGGATCGATTTTTGACCCTTTTACCGTGATCCAATCGGGCTGAAACTTGGCAAGTAGACTCATGGCGACGATCAAGAAGATCATCAAATTTCCATTAAAAAAAATTAAATTTATTTATTATTAAGAAATTTTATTGTTTTTTTCAAATTGGAATCATTACAAAAGTTTGACTAGCTACGGCGGCCCGATAACGTCGAGGAATATTTTTTAAATTTGAATTACTCCGTCGGTATACATAATAGGTACTTCACTACGAATGTCGAAAATCTAAATTGACTGACAAATGTTTTTAGAACTTAATCTTCAAAGCATGAAGTGTCTTATCAAGGCTCAAAATATCTGACATTTTAGAAATATATTAAATTACTGTAAGTTTAGTTTTATGTTAATGTTTTAATTCGTCATTAATTGTTGTTATATTTTACAAAGAATTGGAGTATAATAAAAACTTGGTTTTTATGGGTTACTTTTTTATTTAATAATTTTCCATTCACCAATATCTTAGTTAACTTGCAGTATATGCATTTTTTTCTTACACCACGCCTAATTTGGATGACTTCACTCGGTGTGACCTCAACTTTAACATTGGCTGTTTGGTTCCTGTACAGATGTTCGATGATGCAGATGTCATTAAAATCGATTCCTTTATCTTTAAATAGTTGTAGAATAGGCATCTAGTATTAAGAGTCCTTACTATTAAATATGCTCTGTATGAAAAAGTAAAAAAAAGTTTCTCTGCTAGCCCTCTTCTCCACTTCTTACTAGGATGACGTATGCCATTTTTTATCGATTGTGTGTACGAGTTTGACTGAGGAGCATTGTTCTCAAATCGCACAAACTTCCTAACGTTTAACAGTTGCATTTGGTGGGCAGAGAGATTCTGAGGCTTCTTTAAAATGGTTCAAGTTTAAAAACAGACGAAGAGACTTTTAATTAAAATAAGATCCGCCGAAACTAGTTTATTTGTTCATCTGTCTTTTCCGCTAATAAACAACCATGTTTTATTACGAGTGTCGCAATCACAACCTCTCTTTAGAATTCCAACAAGTAGAACTAATTCTAGACTATGTTTTCCCAGAGTAAGAGTGTGTCGAGCTTACAATGATGTGTACACCAACATTGATTTGTTCAGCGACATTGATATAATGTTCGCCTTCATATTTTGTTTCATCACCAATATTTGAAAAACAAATAAACAATTTTCGTAGATGCAGTAAACAGGCGATTCTTCCCTGTTATTGTATTGTTACGAGAGTCTTAGATAATAATGGTGGCAACACATTATCAAAGTCTCTCGAACAGACCACTTAAATCTATAATCAACTACACTAGTCTCGAAGAGACTACAAATAACTTAATATATTGAGAAACGGGTTGAACATTCGCAGCAACGTATAAAAGCGAAGACAAGTGAATGACGAGGCGACAACGACAGCGAATCAAGAACAATCGACCAGTGATAAAAGACGAGAGTACATATCGGCAAGCGAGAAGTTTTCTGATGCGAACCTGAACAATTCCAGCAACGGGCATTAGTTTATCAGAAACCAGTTTCTTATTCAGGAGAAATAAGTAGTGTGAAATGCGAAATTCAATAATTAATTTAAATTATAAATAGTTTCCAGTGTTTTATGTGCCTCCCACAGCCATGATCCCGTGATAATAATTATAATTTATTTTTTTTACTTTTATCTTCAATTATTTTCCTGTGTGAAATATGATTAAAATAATTCTTTACAGTTTTTAATTGTTTTATTCAATTCTAACTCTTATATAGTAACTTTTATCTATTGTATTTGAATAAAATGATAATAATATTAATGTACAAACTACCATTTGGTCGATTCATTGATATATATTTTTTGGAGGCTTTCCAGGCATTAAATGTCACGAAAGCCTGCAGGATTTCTTCTTCCCGTCTTTTCCCGATCATTCCTAGTCAATGTTCATCCTGTCTTTGTCCTTTCAAAGATTTATTGGCGTGCATAAAAATATTATATCGATAACGCTTTTATTTATTGCCAGTCGAATGAAAGTAGAAATTAACATTATTTTTTTCTATTCTATTTGAAAGAATAAGATACGAGTGATTTTTTTTTAAATTTCGCATTTTATATATTGATTTTCATCTCGGTATGTATTGTGATTGATTAAAATTAATTTCTGAGTTAAATTAAAATAAATTAACGAAATATTTATTATCTTTTTTCAAAATTAGTTTTTCTAACTTGAAATTCAACGCAATGGAAACGAAAAATTATTAATTTTTATTCAATATTTCTCAAATCATTAAAGATATTGCAGGTATAGAGTTGGTAATTGAAATAAATCAAATAGTGATGAGATACACCGTGATTGTGAACACCAAGCGTGCAGTCACACGTTCACATCATGGGATAGCAATCACTAATTATAACAATGTTGTTATTCTAAGAATCTGGGGGATGGTCTTTTTGATCTTATTGAAGATCGCTCCGTTTTTTAACGTGTCTAGAATATTGTGCATAGATAAATTTCGATACTAATTATTTACTTACCTTAATCTCGTTTCCCCTGGGGGTAGATGAGAGGATGGAGCGCCACACTCTTTCTGACACAAAACTCGCGCCTCATCCACATTCATGCATCTTCGCATACGATTTTTGAGGCGTCTAACAGGACCATCTTCCATTATCTGGTTAACCTGATCACAGCCACGTCTTCCGCTGCCATCTTCTCCGGCCGCCCTCTCTTTCTGGCGCCGTCACATATCTTTCAAATCAAACACAAGTGACCTTTTTTAATTCTATTCACTATGCTTACATCAGCTTTACATTCTTTGTTGATTCTTTCTTTCTTTACTCTATCATAAGGGGATTTGCCGCACATACGTCTAGAACATGTTTTGAATGCAGTCACCGAGGGTTACTAATTAAAAATGTACTTAATTCTAGGCTTTATGTATCTTTGCCTTCCAAAATCATGTTTCCTATAAATTTATAGGCTATTATAAATTAGTTATCCCCGATATTGGCCTCCATTTTTTTTTGGATATTGCTGCCTTTGCTTTTACACCCACATATGATCCTTTTAGAAATAATTGCATTCAATACACCATTTACCTAATTTTTTGTAGTAACCCTCCTCTTGATATATGTTGAATAACATACTTCTCTAATATACAAATTCATCTTCTTTTTCCGATATTTATTGCCTTCTAGTATTTCACATGTTGTCTTACAAATAGTTACCCACGTTTAGCTTTGTAATAAACATTATCTATGGAGCTTTTATGATTTATGTGAATTCTGCAGAAAAATTCATACCAACCTGACAGTATACAGTTATAGCATTATGATGCGTGCACATGGATGAAACTTGTCTGGATACTCCTCACGAAATTAAAGCCTAAAGCACGGAAAGATTTAAACCATAACCTGTTATATTTTAAACGCAGAAAAAATTGCCAAACTGAGACACCAAACATCATGGTCTTATCTCTAAAACAAGTAATCAAACTCACATAAGTGTATAAGCACCTTGCGATTATGAGAACTTAGCGGTAGAGAAATTCACTCCCTCCACTTCAAATAAATAAAACTCCCCTAATATAATATCATATAAGTATCATCACCATGGCGCCCATTACGTTTTTTCTTCACATATGAGAAAACCTGTTGACGCAATACCCCATTACGCTTCGTCTCGCACAACTGACGATAGATGGCACAGATGTATCATAAAAATTAAGTGCGGACAATGAAACAAAGATACAGTTGTTTATTTATCACTTACCTACAAATAAATTAAACGAAATTAAGAAAAAAACTATTTTCATTGTTTATTATATCAGACATATGTATGTATGTCTCTTACCTAGATAAAAAATGAGAGAAAGCACCTACAATAAAAATTATTGTGATTATGCTCAGGCGAACACCTGATGCGTAGACATGTGTACGGATAATTTATATAGTGCCATTTTCGTAAAAATTTCATCTCAAAGGCGCCACGTTGTGTAAAGATTACCGGGAAAAAACTGAGGAATGGAATATAGTTACAATTATTAAATTTACATATGTCATTGATTTCATTTAAACTTGTCAATCTAGGCAAAACTAGCGGCATACAATGTAATTCTGGTACTCACACTGATGTATGAAATTAAATGCCTGAAGACGAACGAAAATAGACTGAATGCAGGATTTTTTTCAAATATGAATTTTTTTTGGAGGTGAGATCATAGCTGTTATGTACCACGCCACCTCGCCTGCACACTCATTCCGTCCTTGGGCTTTCAATTGACTAGAAGCGTTTAATCTCGTAAGTGTATTTCACTTGTAACCTCATTAAATTCAGTTTAACTAGACTGTGAGTGTAATTTGTCATTTCCTTGTATTATGCCCCCTTAAAATTTATAGAAGTATTTTGTCCCATTGGAATAGTTGTATGATAATACTGATATGAGGAAAAACAAAGATAATGTATATACAAATATATGTATGTGTAAAAATTGCAAACTTTCGTTTTTTGCGTATGCCCCTAAAAGATTAATGACTAGACATCCAGGTGGAAGGAGAAGAGTAGAAAGGTTTAGGCTAAGGTGGGAAGATGAAGTAAGTGAGGATGCAGGTGGAATTAGACCCAAACAAACATTTGGACTGTAGCGTCTTCACAGAGAGAGAGATTGTTTACGTACGACTGCAAAACTTGGACTCTTGTGTATAAATAAATGTCCCAAAAGCGTAATGCAAATGGGTATAGAAAAATTGAAGTTGGACATCAAATGAAGGAATAGGAAAATAATCGTTTAGAAAATAAAAATCGAGATAATAAAATACTCCAAGAAAATGAGATCGGACGCAGGAAATCGGAGGACGATATCATTGGACAATTCGAGTTATCCAAGGGCACCCAAGGGGAATTGAGAGGCAGACAAGCCACCCTAAAACATGCTGAACTGGTAAAATCGTCTAACGCTGCTGAAATACGTGACAGCGAATAATAGCGGACAGAGAAATGTAGGGTGGCCTGCATTTAACGGTAAATAGATTATAATATTGAAACAAATAAACCTTTAGACGCACATTTTTTTTTACAACATCTTGACATGTCGATAGTAAGGGCTTGTTCAGACACAGCGGGAACCGTGCCGTTTCAGAATCGCATGAAATCCGTGCGGGTCTCATTTACCTAGGTTTGTATGTGATCGTTCAGACACAACCGTGCGGTTAGTCAACCGCTGCGGTGCCCGCAACCCAACCGCTAGAAAATAGACCCGCACGGCGCCCGCACGATCCTATTACTATGGGGCCTTACGAGAGCGTTCAGTCGCGTTGCGGGCACCGCACGGTTCCATGTCACAACAGGAGCACGCGTGGATTATATTCTCTTTTCTATGGTTATGGATCGCTTTGACATTGAATTTTTTATTGATGAAGTGGAGAAAAGACCTGTAATATGGTAGAAAAGACCTGTAATAGTGTGAGGATTACTCAAATATGCCAAGAACCAAGCTTGGCAGGAGTTGGTGGAGATATTTGGAAATGGTGGAAAAAAAGAGTATTTTAGAGAAGTAGGTATTTATTCACCAAAAATGAACTGACAGAATGATATTTATGTGTCTTGCCATGGAAGACGGCCGTCGTTAACAAAGTAATGAGCGAATATATCTCTGATATTCAAAGATGGAGAACGGCACCAGAACTGTCAAACTGACGTTTATTTTCGCGCGCACAAATCGCTTATTAACCGCGGCTGTGTGAACAGATGACATAAATCGCATGTTTTGAAACGCGATTCTGAAACTGAACGGTTCCCGCTGTGTCTGAACAAGCCCTAATAGTTCATACTTTGATGAAATAATCAAATGATCTGTGAAAGTATGAACTATTACGATTAAACAATTACTTCATTCACCCTGCTATTTTTATAGAATCCTGTGAGAGACTTCCTGTAACATTTGAAGGCATGGTAGCATTTCTCATTATAATTTGGGTGTATGTGTCGTGGACACTATTTATAATAGGACATTATTTATAATACCCAGACAATTACCCAAATTGGGCCATGTGAAAAACAATTATTAAAACTGAACTATTTATTACACTGTCCGGGCATTATGAATATTGCCTAGTGTTTGTTGGGCAATTTGATATTTTAAGTACATCTTGCGGAACGCGGGAGCCGATAACAAATGCATGACATGCACTGACCAGGTTAGGTTAGGTTAGGTTTAATGATTAAACTGTCACACAATAAAAGAATAAAACACGTACTTTTTATTATACGATAGGTGAAGGAAATTATTTATAATGCCCGGTCAATATAATTATTTGAACAGTTATCATGACATTGCCCTATCATTTGGGGCATTTTTCGCTGTCCGTGCATTATACATAATGTACTATTAATCACATGTTCCACAGCATGTACATTGCGTAGAATTTGGATTCTGAATTTATTAAATATACTCAAATATAAATATATTGCGGAGTTCCTTTGAGCGACCGTCAGTCACAACATTGTTACAATAATATGGCAGTACTCTTTTGGTATTCTTTGCAGGTACATGGATGTTAATTACTTGCAATAAGTTATGGCTGTCGATATTTTTTTAAATAAATATTTGATCCGACTTTAAAAGACTCATTACACCATTATTTATCTTAATTTTAAATGGTTTTTCACGGAATTTCAAAAATGTATTGTATGGAAATGATCATTCTCACTGACCAGCGGCCACAATGCGTTTTAATGACACTGGTTTCTCACACCGGAGATCCCAGAATTGGTTTATGGTAAGGTCACAACACATCTGTGTGATCTTTCTCAAACCTGAGTGCTTTTATGGTGTGTTTCGCTACAGTAATTGGCCCTCATAAGTAATTTATATTTACAAATAATAAATCTATCTATATAAGTTCAATAAACAATAAATCTTTGATGTCGCTTATTTCCGTTACTGTCGACATTTCACCTAAAGTTTAAGGAATATGTTCTATTCAAAATTGCTTCTAAAAGACTCCTCCGAAGTTTTTGTTACTAGCTATGAGATTTCCTGTCTTCTAAAACCTTCTTTATATAAGAAGTTTAAATATCGAAAACGAGTATTTTTTTTATTCTCGTTTTATATTTTTACTATAAGTTATAGAGCAATTAACTTGACTTCAATCTCATTTGTCCTATAATTCAGTCAGTTGGATAAATTCCGAGAAGTTTGTGATGTGTTTATTGTTTATAAACTAATATAATAGTAGTTTATACACCGTCGTCTCATTGTTGAAATATAACGTGCGGATACTCATTGTGCGTCGAAAATATTTACAAAACATTCGACTTCCCTTCATACGATAAAACCACCAACTATTTTTGTTTTTATTTCGTCGATAACATTAAATTGAGTAGGGCGACAATCGATTTAATCCTGCTTACTCATACAATTATTTTATTAAAATTAAATGAATTTAACACTCCGTTACACGCGCTGCAAATAATTACATATTTACACGCGCGGGGCACCCCTGTGCCCCAAAATAATTGATGGATTATTTGTTATGTGGGTAGAAATAAAAAATAATCATATTTTATACATAATCAGTCTTTATTGACACTTATAATGAAAACAAAAAATAAATCTTTTCTCTATAAAAACAAGAACAAAAATATTTTTTCCTCAACCTTAGAAAATTATGAAAAAATTAACATGGAAATTATAAATTTGAGATTTTAGTCTTCAATAGTTAACTTATTGAGATCATTTTGTTTTTAGTTATAACACTGAATGCACTTACTATATTTATGATCGTTACACACAGGCTTGTGACATTTCTGGCATGCGGTTTTAGTCGAGCGATTTTTAGCTCTTCCACAGCCATGGCACCTAGCTGTTTTACTCCTTTTCCGGGGTATGTCATCTTCCAGAGGTGTCAAATTGTTTTGATTTATACCCAAAAAAGCATTCTACGTTCAATGAAACATAACATGCAACATAAAGATGTTTCTAGGAATATAAGAGCCAAGTACTTATTTGTCGTTCTAATCTGTTCATTTTGGTTTATAAGTACCTAAAACAAACAAAACACATTTTTTATTATACCATTATAAAGCTAAATATTATACAGTTATACACAATATTAATTATCTTTACGTGAAATTCGAAATAGATAAGAAAATATCAAAAATGACTTACCTTCTTCAAAAATGAAATAGTTACGGTATCTCACGCGCGGGGCACAGGCGTGGCCCACCGACACTAAAAAGTTTCCAGAGATCACATCCGTTCATCGATGCTGCCGTTGCGTCACTAGCGAGTACTCAAGGACACTAACAACAGCTATTAGAAGCGGCAAGATTGTAGATACATTGTTTAATAAATAATAGGCAAAAATATTTCACTGGGGCACACCTGTGCCCCGCGCGTGTAACGGAGTGTTAAATCGCTTAGAAAGAAACATTAATTATTTAATATATACGAAGTGTCCCAAAAAATGTATCGTAAAGAGATGCTAAAAATAATTACGCACTCCTATTTTATATTTCACAACACTATCTAAAAATCAAGAACGGCCTATAAACGTGCTAGGGTGATCTACAACTTCGGGAAATGTCTATAAACGTTTAGAAACATCTGGAAAAGCCTAGAAGCGACGAGGACCTTCTCCTAAATACTAGAATCACCCAGAAAGTACGAAAGGCCGAGGCGTGTGGAGAGTCGCATTTGATAGGCGAAATCAGTGCGAAGTCGGCCTTTAGCCGCTAGGCCAGGGTGGCCAGATGCGTGTAATAGATGAGTGTAATAAATGGCTCCTTTATAACAATTTGAGTATCATGTGATACCTGGAGCAGTACTCACCTATAGATTTTTATGCCTCGGCTAGGTGGGTAGGCGGACTCTCTATACCTCAGGTGTAGGGTGGGTTCAGTATTATTATAGTTCATCGACCAGTTGACCACAAATGAAACACAAATTTGTATGGACATTACATTTATGAAAACTTTGGTGATTTTACAATTTACAAAATATAACAGAGAAGTTGTTGTGGAATATAAAAATAATGTTGTCGAATATAAAAATTAATATTGTTCGATAATTTCTTCTATGTTCGGGACTATTTCGTAAAGGTCACACTTCAATACATGGATAAAAAACAAATGGATCACTTTATCTTACTTGAGAGTTTCACTAGGACTATCACCTGCGTCGGCCCGTCGGGGGACGAGGCGTACCGCTTGGGCGGCCCGCCTCACGTCATGGACCGCGCCTGGAGTCGGGACGGCGGTGAGTTACATCCGTGGCTGCGGGGGGGAGGGCGGCAAAGCGGCAGATTGCCCGCGTAAGCGAAGGCGAGTCGGTAGGGCGGCAGGTTGCACCGTGGCTGTAGAGGGGGACGGCAGGGCGGCAAGCCCGCGCGATTGGAGGCGAGACAGAAGGCGGCAAAACGGCAGATTGCCCGCGTAAGCGAAGGCGGGTCGACAGGGCGGGAGGTTGCAACAGTGGCTGTAGAGGGGGCGGCAAGGCGGCAAATTGCCCGCGTGATTGGAGGCGAGACAGAGGGCGGCAGATGGCACTTGACGATCGCGACGATGACGACGAGACTTTACATCACCATTCAAATTTAAAACAAACTTAGTTATTTGTAAGTTGAATCAGCGCTCCCGCGTCCGAGCGGGGACGCGCAAAAATTATGTTTTTGCGTATGCTCTGTGGTCCGTTTCTTCCCTTGAACTGGGGATGAGCGCGTGGGACGCTACACATGTGTGCTTTTAAAACGAAGCATGTGGAAGTTTCTGGAATGTGTGAAGAAACAGCTTGTAGGTGCAACGAGGGGTAGCTATTCTGCGGGGTAAGGGTCAATAACGGCCGAAAAGGTCGAAACAGATGTTTCTTTGCAAACCACGGATCTGAAGATGGCTAGAACGGGCGCGCGGGGATGACATTTTTCGGCGCTATTTAATTTTTTTAAATATAAAATATTAACTTAAATTTGACACCTTACACTCCATTCTATCTTATATAAAAAAAAGAAAAAAAGGAAGAAAAAAAAGAAAAAACATCTCAAGCCGAGGTGAAAAGGCAATGGTTATCCAAGTGTTAATTAAACCATTATTGGAGGTGGCAATACCAGTGATATGGTCATATACTATAGTTACTAACAGAGGTTCCATACTCATTACAGATTTAAAAATTTGCATAACAGAATCTTAATACTAGACATTACTAACTAAGAGCTCTTAAGGACAACCTTATACTAGACAATAGTTATATAAATTTAACATAGGTTTGAGTAGGCAATCTGGTATCCTACTCGAGATGATTAAATAAAATGTAGAACATAAGAAAGAGTAAACAACATAATATCTTCCTCAACTGAATAAAAAGGTAAATTTAACATACATAGATATGAGTAGGCAATTTGGTATCCTACTCGAGATTAAATAAAATGTAGAACATAAAAAAAAAGATTAAGCAAATAATATCTTACGCAATTGAATAAAAAGGTAAATTTAACATACATAAATGTGAGTAGGTAATCTGGTACCCTACTCGAGATTATGAAATAGACAATTACAGTAGTGCGCGAACACACACAAAAGGCCAACATTCTAAGGGTGGCAAGCCCTCTCGCGCATAATCAACTGTGATCTAACTCATTTTGTAAGGATGGCTCCTATCGCTTTGGATATTTTGAGGGTCTCCCCTTTCATGGTTAGATATTGTAGAGGATCCCTCCTTTCACGGTATCCAAAACCAATCGTTCAGACAATTACAGTAGTATGCGAACATACACAAAAGGCCAACATTCTAAGGGTGGCAAGCCCTCTCGCGCATAATCAATTTATTGTGATCTAACTCATTTTGTCAGGATGACTCCTATCGCGTTGGATATTCTGAGGGTCTCCCCTTTCATGGTTAGATATTGTAAAGGATCCCTCCTTTCACGGTATAGGCAATACAACGTGACGATATTACATAGGTGTGAGTAGGCAATCTAGTATCCTACTCGAAATGATTAAATTCAACAGGTGTGAATACACAAAATAAAAGGGGAAATTAACCTGGTGTGAGCAGCTGGAGGAGGGGATTACTCGAACAGGTTAAGGCCGCACACCGGTTTGGGGAAGGATAAGGGAAGGAAAAGGGTAATGGAGTTGACTTGATTGAGGAAACAATCTAATATTCTACTCGCACAGAAAGTCAACAAGGATGACATGAAAAAATAAAATAAAAATTGGCCTCATTGAGTAGACAATCCAATATTCTACTCGCAATGATTAAATTTAACATATTTGTGAATACACAAAATAAAAAGGGAAGTTAACCTGATGTGAGCAGCTGAAGGAGGGGATTACTCGAACAGGTTAAGGCCGCACACCGGTTTGGGGAAGGATAAGGGAAGGAAAAGGTAATGGAGTTGACCTGATTGAGGAGACAATCTATTATTCTACTCGCACAGAAAGTCAACAAGGATGACATAAAAAATTAGTCTCATTGAGTAGACAATCCAATATTCTACTCGCAATGATTAAATTTAACATATTTGTGAATACACAAAATAAAAAGGGAAGTTAACCTGATGTGAGCAGCTGGAGGAGGGGATTACTCGAACAGGTTAAGGCCGCACACCGGTTTGGGGAAGGATAAGGGAAGGAAAAGGTAATGGAGTTGACCTGATTGAGGAGACAATCTATTATTCTACTCGCACAGAAAGTCAACAAGAATGACATAAAAAATAAAATAAAAATTGGCCTCATTGAGTAGACAATCCAATATTCTACTCGCACAGGTAGATGCCAGGGGTGACATGAAAATAAAAATAAAAGTTGGCCTGATTGAGGAGACAATCCAATATTCTACTCGCAGTTAGGCAAACCGTGGACGAGATATGTCATAATAAAAACAAGATACAAGATAATACATGCATCATAGCACACGAGGATAGATGAGCACGTAAATAAGCATGAACGACCAAGAAGATCGTGATAAAACTTAAATAGGGAAACCATTATCAATCCAGTGACTTGATGACGGACAATGTGATAGCATGATGTCGGGGTATGGCATAGTTCGATTGACTAATGCGACTCTAAAAACAAGCATGAGGAATGGGCACACTGCGGTTGGTGACAGAGAGGGTGACATACATAACATACATAATCCGGGCATTCAACATCTTTTTCTTGGGTGGCCACCAAGTAACATACTTCGATATTCGTACATAAAAAAATTATTTGACTTGCATACAGTCACCTCTGCCCAACAACAGGGAGAAGAATTTACAATGATAAAAGTGGTATGGTTATAAGGAGAATTTTTTTTGAACAGTCGATGGTATTCATAAAATTTAAAAGCGGTTGAATAAAAAGTAAAACCGAAGCGTACGGGTGAATTAATAAAAAAAACTGATCTGTTCGCATTTGCTGGACATGTGTACAGCGGCGAATTGATGGGGCGGAATTAAGCGGTATTTTAGCTAATAATTTGGAGCTTTAAAGCTCGAGCTTAGGCTTGAGTCGTTTAACGTCTGACAAGTATACAGCGACGATAAGGAAAGGAATAAGGGGGGGTACTTTTATGGATCAGACATCTATGGAAAGGCTGTCACCAATTGATTTTTTTTACGCCTAACAATTGCGAAACAAAAGGCGAATTTTGGGCATAGCGTAGAACGTGGAGAATACACATATGATATACAGTGGGTACATGATAGAAATATATAAAATGAGCGCCACCAGTTTTTGTTGCTAAAACTGGAAACAATGTTCTAATCAAATTTAAGTATGTCCTTGATGTGGTATTTGCCGATTATTATTCCGTTTAAGTCATGCAGATAACATATACTTAATGTCAGAAACTTGCATCCGGAATTCACATCGACATCAGATGATCCTACGATCAAGAAGGTTGAGCGAAAAAAAAGAAAAACTTAAAGGAAAACTCGGAAACCAGGAATAATTGAGAACACTGAGATTATTAAGGCAGAAGTTAAAATAGAAAATATTACATGATAAGCAGCCCAACAGGTGATACAAGTCGCGAGACTCATTAAGCGAACAGTCTGAACAGTATATAAAGAATAGAAGTACGGAAACAAATTAGTCACACATGATGATGCTCTTTTAAATGAAATCTGCCAGCGAACTTCCCATCTTACTACTTCCTTTTACAAAAAAAAAAAAAAATCCTCAAACTAAACTTTTCCTTTTTTCATTTTGTTTTCTCTTAAATAAAAAAAAACTACTTTAATCGTTCCCGACCCAGTGATTTACTCCCCGTTCTCACGCCTGTACGCCTCCGTTTGATAACAATTGGGTTGACTGTACGCTCCTGAATGCGTGCCCGGGTCATCGCTTATAGTTCGACAGTAATTTACCCTCATTAGAAGAAAAAGTATATCACATTTGAATTATGCCTAGAAAAATTATTAAATGTTTATTAAAAAATTAACCATTTCAATATAAACACTATTCAGAATTTTCCCGTTCCTAAAATTCAAAAATTAATGAAAAAACTCAATTAACCAAGTAATCAAAGAAAATATTTGCTAAAATTAAAAGCGGCACATCCATAAATTTTTTTTAAATGCTTTAAAATTACTGTGTATCTCATAAAAAAAATTATATCATATATTCAGTGAATAAAAAAATCAATACACAGCAATTAAAAGATAACTGAATTCAAGCAACTAGAAGAAATTACATGAAAAATACACAACATGAAATTAAACAATAAAAGTATTATTATTATTATTTTTAAATATATGTGAATTCTTATAGTTTTAGTAGTCAAAACAAATGAAATATATTTAGCTGTATACTATATAGAAATATCAATAGGAAATTTGTCACTCCGGGGAAATCTTTAGTATTTAAAAAAATAAACATATGGGTACAATATTAAACCTGACGCGCATAATACAAAGAAGGATTCTTTTGTGTTAAGTATGTAAAGAAATTATGTATGTTGTTTTTTTTTTTTTTTTACTTGTGAGTTCCGGTATCAGAAAATTATATACTCAAGTAACAAAATTCATAAGTGTCCCTATATAAATTAAAAGATAACTGAGATTAAGCAACTAAGAAAATCAAATAACAATAGAAATGATATAATTAAACAATAAATGCATTTTTTAAATATTTGTATACGAAAATGTAGATATATGATAGTGCAAGTTGTGGACAAGATATTTTTGTAAATTTAGCAAAATAATATAATTTTAAAATCTTATCGTAGCCGTACAGGTGTCAGCTGAAGTTGAATATAAGTTACTAATAGTTATAAATAATTTACACAGTACATAGAGTGCCTTGAAAGTTTCATTTGCAATAAACTGGTCAATGTTTTTTTTTTTATATAGGATTATGAACATATTAAAGCCCCGCGATGGAAAGCGCCAGTGTAACAGATGAGTGTAATAAATCGCTCCTTTATAACAATTTATGATATCATGTGATACCTGGAGCAGTACTCACCTACAGTTTTTTATGCCTCGGCTAGGTGGGTAGGCGGACTCTCTATACCTCAGGTGTAGGGTGGGTTCAGTATTATTATAGTTCATCGACCAGTTGACCACAAATGAAACACAAATTTGTATGGACATTAAATTTATGAAAACTTTGGAGATTTACAATTTACAAAAGATAACAGAGAAGTTGTTGTGGAATATAAAAATAATGTTGTCGAATATAAAAATTAATATTGTTTGATAATTTATTCTATGGTCGGGACCATTTCGTAAAGGTCACACTTCAATACATGGATAAAAACAAATGGCTCACTTTGTCTTACTTGAGAGTTTCACTAGGACTGTCACCTGCGTCGGCCCGTCGGGGGACGAAGCGTACTGCTTGGGCGGCCCGCCTCACGTCATGGACCGCGCCTGGAGTCGGGACGGCGGCGAGTTACACCCGTGGCTGTGGGGGGAGGGCGGCAGAGCGGCAGATTGCCCGCGAAAGCGAAGGCGAGTCGGTAGGGCGGCAGGTTGCACCAGTGGCTGTAGAGGGGCACGGCAGGGCGGCAAGCCCACGCGATTGGAGACGAGACAGAGGGCGGCAGAACGACAGATTAACGATCGCGAATAGATTGCGTCCCCATTCAAATTGTTTAAAATAAACTTATTTATTTGTAAGTTGAATCAGCGCTCCCGCGTCCAAGCGGGGACGCGCAAAAATTAAGATTTTGCGTATGCTCTGTGGTCCGTTTCTTCCCTTGAACTGCGGGATGAGCGCGTGGGACGCTACACATGTGTGCTTTTAAAACGAAGCATATGGAAGTTTCTGGAATGTGTGAAGAAACAGCTTGTAGGTGCAACGAGGGGTAGCTATTCTGCAGGGTAAGGGACAATAACGGCCGAAAAGGTCGAAACAGATGTTTCCTTGCAAACTACGGATCTGAAGATGGCTAGAACGGGCGCGCAGGGATGACATTTTTCGGCGCTATTTAATTTTTTTAAATATAAAATATTAACTTAAATTTGACACCTTACAACTTAATTAATTAATCATCCATCTGGGGACCAAATCCAGTAACTGTGTTCTTAGAACATACTTTCATATAAAAATATTTTAAAAATATATTATGCTGGTGCATGATAGGAGTTAAAAATGAAAAATATTGATATTCAGGCGTATTCTAGTAGATATGTAATAATTCAAAAGAATGTCATATACAACATGTCACGTAATTAACGCAAACCGTGAAAGTACTTTGTTAAGAATCGACTACTGGTCTAAAATGTTCAAGCAAACATGACCCAATATTAAGAGTTATGGAGATATGCAATATCAAAGTTTCCATTTTTTTTCAATATTTCTGCCTTATTTTTTGCAATAAGTTGAACTATCATTACAGTAACTTATATTGATTATGAAAAATTATAAAAACCTTGTAAAAAAAAATTTATTCAATTTTTGTATGCTTTATACGAACGCTTACTTTAATCCAACTTGAAAGAACCGGCCCTTAGTCTAAATGCATTTGATGTAACATTTTTCCATTGCAGGAAGCAGTATTAAAAGTCATTTTTCATGAGGCTGTTCAGAGCATATGTCATAATCCATTCTTCCTCTGCTTACGACTCTCAACGATGAACCTTTGCGTCTTTTTTGAATTTAGGGTATAGATATGAAAAAGTGATTTGGGGATCTGATTGGTGAAAAAGTCTTTCACAACATATCTTGTTGTTTTCACAACAAGTCTTTCGACTTTTTTGTATTGTAGCTCTGTCCTCATGGAATATTCAGCTTTTTCAGTAAACTCATTGTAATGGCGTATGTCGACACGTAACGTGTCCGAAAAGTATTCTATAAACTTAGTTGTTAGTCTCTGTACATAGTTCATTCTTTTTTTTTTTTGTTTGGAAGAACAGGAAAACAAAAAATAAATAAATATTTTTTTATTGAAAGAATTTTGTGTTGGACATTTTTAAGTACAGTTTTTATTTGAAGACATATATCTTATTTATTTATATAATCAAATTATTACCAAATCAATTTATTATTGAGTGTTTCAAAGACTGTTCTAATTTTATTTAAATTAAATAAATGGTCTAGAATATTGTACGAATATTTTAAAACATTTCTATTTAAAAACTTTCCAAAAATATATATATTTTAATTTTATATTATTCTATGATAATACATTACAGTAATTATATATGTACATAATATATTAAACAGTATGTTCAAAACATGCTTAATTAACTTCACAACACGTATTTCCTTTATTTTAGTAAACATAATTTTTTTGCTATTTTATAGTTCCAAACTGATAAATTTTGGAACTATATTTGGTTGCTGCGAAAATAATGGTCAATTTTAATAATCAAATTCTGTAAAGTAAGAACTATTTGATCGTATAGTTGTTGAATAAAACTCGGACAGATAAAATCTAAGAATTCTTTAAAGATATTGTCTATTGCTTGCCTTTTATTGATATTTTTTCTGCAAATAGTTATAAAAGTGTCAAAAAAGGTGAAGGTTTGTGAACCACAAGCCCTTGCCTGATAATAAGTACTGTTTATTTTTTCTTCTATTAAAGCTTTCAATTCGTTATGTTCAACAATAGATTCAACTTTCTTTGTGGTTAAGACTTGCTTTTCCCTTCCTAAACATTTTGAAATAACACCACACTGTTCATTTGGTAATGCATAAACTGTTTGAGATGCATAATAACCATGTTTAAATTCAATCGAAAAAATTAAATCCTTTTTCCAATCCCCTTTCTTTTCTTTTAAATTAAAAAATGCATTTAAATGTCTGACTCAATAAAGAAACATGGTTGACTCCTAACTGTCAAACAAAAACAAATAAATGAGTGAACTTATGTTCAAAATGATACATGTACGTAATAAAATCAGCTATTATTTTCTTAACAACTTAATAATACACATTTCGGACAAAGTCCTAGTAGAATACAATAGTTTGAGACGAGCTGAAATGGTTTTACCGTAAATCTGTTTGCAAAATATCTCTTAAATATCTATACATTTTTTGTAATCAGTTTATAGTGCTATCACTTCAGCCAGCTAAGATCCACTTCTTATTTAATACCTAGCTATTAAAAGTTCTTATTTTAGATAAACCAGAGAGCAAGGCACTTCACACAAGCGTACAGTTTAATACACAATATCAAACCATTCACTCGACCGTAACTATTCAGCCTCTTGAGGTTTGGAACGTATTTCGTGCATATCAAAATGTAATCAATTATTACAAATGTTTGTTTCTATGACTTAATCCAAGTTACAGGCGACTAGTTTCTGATAATCGGATAGCTTTGGGCTCCTCTGGGGTGAATGCCGTGTTGTCATGGCCTCCTTCCACCTTGTTGACCGCGTCCACGGTCGGTTTGGGTCCGTCCATCAAGAACATTGTGCATAGGAACATTATGGAACCTGTAACAATTGCACATAGAATTATATTATTTCATTAATTACGATTAATTTTAGATGGCTCAAAGAGACAAACTTAAGCAAAGGGTGGCCACAGGGCTTATGACCTGTACGAGCTGGCTTAAGTGATTACTTTTAAGAACATACATATGTTATCAAAATTTGAAAGTTGTATATGTATGTTCTAAATGAGTAGTCTTTCAAATATTTAAAAGGACTATACTAGAGACACAACATGATATAAGTACATAGATTTGTCAGCTGGTAATGATTTCTCTGTATTTCTAAAGTGGAATATTCTTTTTAATGTATATATGATATTCTTCTGAATTAAATTTAACTTATCCACTAGAATATACTAGAATACATAGAATATAAATATTTAATTTCAAAGATGCACCTGAGCGACCACATTTCCACTGCGTTCAGTCTACTTTTGTTGATATCAATATTTCCGTTAAAATCAAATAATACTGTACACTTACTAATGCCGTAAAAGCCGGCGTAGAAGATCATGATGGCTTCTCTGTATCCAATAGCTTTAGATACTGGTTCTACGACGATGGGAAGGTTTCCACCGATGTTGTTCATGACAAACAGGAATATTCCGACGGTGGTGGAGCGGACTCCGAGTGGAACGATCTCAACTAAGATTGCAAACACAATACCGAACCACATCTCGGCTGTAACAAAAATAATTTTATGTTGTAATGCATATATAAATGTAATTTCAGAATACATACATATTCTGTGCTATTATGAAAATAGCAATATTGGGATGTTAGATCTTTATCCCAATATTTAGTAAAAGATAATAAAAAAAATATAAAAGAGACATAGGTATACGTCGGTGGTGTGGTCAGAAGGAGAAAGAAGTACATGACAGTTATCCATCATACGTCACGTATAAACAGAGTCCAACAATATACTTATCTCTTTTCTATGGTCCAAATTGACAATGACAATTTTGCCATAATTTTACATCGGGACGCTGTGGGAGAAGAAATTAATAAGTACATATGAAATAATCTTTTTTCTATAAGCTTAAAATACAGAATTAGTATTTATTCTGCCATCGTCACATGTGAACTTAAAACGCACACGTATGTATGTTATATGTATAGTTCACTGGGAATAAAGGAAATCTTTAGGTAAGGATTTTTCCATCTAAACTCTTCGTAAAGAGAATAAGTATAAAAATCACGCTGTGTAGGTCTTACCAAAGAAGTATGAAATAGCGAGGGTGATCATGGCCCAAAGAGGACCGAAGGCGACGGAACCGAAAGCGGGGAGAGTGGAGATCAGCTGTGAGATGGCCAGGACTGCTACTCTTGAACGAATTCCCATCTTTGCTACAAACCTGAACAGAAAATATCACATTACATTACAATAGAAGTACAATGCACCATGCTGCAGAAAAATCATTGTGTTGATTTGACTTGAATTTTAGCAAAAATGATTTGTTGGTTTGATTTACACAATCTTTATTTTTAATTGTTAATTAATTCAATTTCACTCTTCTTGTTAATAAAAAATTATTATAATGAAGCTTTAATAAATATTATAAAATAAATAAAAAAGAGTCATTAATATGCTTTGATGTATGTATAAAAATTAGACATTTCATCAATTCATTGAACAATGCTTTTTGTTGGCTTTATTCTTTGGTTTATTCTAAAAATTTGGAATGCTTACACTACTATACAAATCCACCAAGTTGACAAGTGTAGAAGAAGCGCAATAAATAGAGTTGTTCAAAGTGTGCCAATGCAATGGTGTCTTTGCTCAAGATAATTGACTGATTTGGTTGCGAGTTTGGGTGATTCTTGGCAATCGGATCATGACTTACATGATTATAAGAGGAAGATTGTGAATCGTTTTACAACAGAACACAAATATTCACTAAAGGTTCGCTAATTTAATATTGGTTCTTCCTTTGAAATTTTTAATTCATTTTAATTAATAAAAAAATTTATCTTTTGAAACGCTCCATGATGTATTTGCCTAGTCTGTAGAAAATAAATCTTTCATAAAATGAGTTTAAGTTAGACATTTAAAAAATGGCATCTTATTCAAATTCCCAACTACAAAATGAAACACCCCGTACATTACGTATTAATACAGGTACATCTCCTAATACTGATATAAAGGTTAGGAAGAATTTGGTTAAAACTTCGGAATTGCTGCTATACAACAGCACACACCGGAAATTGTCCGGAGTGTGCTGTTGTATAGCAGCGAAACATGGATCATCGGCCGGAGCATGTCCGGGAGGTTAAAGGCCTTCGAAATGCTATAGGCTCATGGCGAGGATCCATTGGTCAGAATGTATCCAAAATGACGAGGTGTTGAGCAGGGTGGGTGAAAAGAGATGGCTCCTGAACAGAATTGCCCAACAACGAGTGAATTGGGTAGGCTATAACATAAGGCACCCAGGGCTGCATTTTACCACCGTCGAGGGAAATATTGAAGGCAATATTTCGGATAATTCTTTGATATAGAAATTATTTATGAATACAAAATAAAATTTAAAAAAATTATTCTCTATAAATTTCAAGTTAATAAATCAATAAAAAAGAAATCTAATAAATTAATAAATAATGTTGTGGAATATTATGAACTTTATTTTTAAAATATAGTTTACTTAAAATTCCAATGTTTCATTAAAATTTTACTGTTTATTATGATTACGGAAGAAAAAATTTGTTTCAGTACTAAGAAATCTAATGGAGAATTAGTGTAATTATATTTTATGTCAGAATATATGTCAGAATTATTTGATAAATCCAAATAACTATCTTTACTCGCATCCGATTGCCTTCGCGCTCGTACCTACGGCTGACCCTTAACTTTGTCTGGCAAGATGTTGGAACTATCGAACTGTCTGGCTATTAAGAAAACATCTTGTGGTAGTTACCCAAGAAATGTATATAAAATTCAGCTTTTATACTATGACGTAAGTTTACTTACAATTTACACACCTTTGCTACCTGTTACCTGCCAAAGCCATGATGATCCAAACTTTATAATAGCCATTCCTTCCTACCTCTATTGGAGACATTGTGCAGAGAAACTTTAAGCTTTTATACTATGATGTAGGTCTGGCATTCACGGGCTCTTGCTCTATAGGATTGTGACCCAAAAAAACAGTTACGGATGTATTGTCATATTATTTCATTTGTGTTAACCTGCAGCTGTTTTTAAATGACTTGCGTTAATTTAATGAATAGAAATGTTTTTGCCAAGATGAATGGTTTATTTTGCCGATACTACAAATGAATATTGAATTGAATATTGAACGGCATTGAAAGTGATCTATTGAATTGCAGCGTGAGAAAAAAGTTCAGGGTTGGATTTAATTAATTCTATTTCCTACATAATGCTCTAAATAATTTTAACATTCAATATTTTAAAACATTTTATTTAACATTACGGATATGTTATTATTTATGAATATATTTCTTATACGCCATTTACGAAT
Source organism: Agrypnia vestita (assembly GCA_016648135.1). Lineage (NCBI taxonomy): Eukaryota > Metazoa > Arthropoda > Insecta > Trichoptera > Phryganeidae > Agrypnia > Agrypnia vestita. Next base: position 36,147 of record JADDOH010010949.1, on the reverse strand, counting down.
GTATTTCTAAAATATGCAATGCGTTATAAAACTTTTTTATAAAATAAAAGATCTCATTGAGCAAGCACTTTTATGTTTGTGATGCACAAGTTCATTGCGTTTATGTTTTCCGAGACAAGAGTGATTTGGAGAGAATTTCTTTGACCATTTGAATGCCATATCTTGAATTTTTCAATTTGTAGAAAGTTTGCATTAATTATTTGCTAAATAAAATGCATCATATCAATATTTCCGAGTTTTCTAATACTAATCCTAGTCTAATCCTAAATACAAAAATTTCTCTTTTCTTTATAACTAATCTATAAATTTTTACATCTTATTCGAATGGAGTAGCGGGTCGTGCAGCAGTAGGGAAGATTTTTTGAGCTTTAACGGAAAAATATTGAGGATCATAGATGTCTGTTGCATTACGAAATTGTTTATAAGTGTTTTCTATGAATTTAAGTTTTTTTGGATTTCTACAGTATTCAAACTGTTTATTATCAATCCTTTATGAGAAACCGAGTGAAGTAGTTTTAATTTAGTCTATGTATCGAAAGAATGTTTGGTATTATATATGTAATTAGGTGGTGGGAGAATTCTGAGATTTATTGTTTCTTAAACAACGGCGATGTTCCTTTATATTTATATTTAGGTTTCTGGTGGTTCGGCCTGTGTATTTGTTTGCTGTTCAATGGAGTGTAAATTAAAATAATCATGTAGCACCACAAAGTAACTGCCATATTAATCAATAATATAAGACAGATGTGTATTGATATCATATGGTACGTTAGCTGATTTACATACTTGTCAGAGACGATGCCTCCAACAACAACTCCGATGGAACCAATTCCAACAGTGACAGCAAACAGCCACCAGCCCAGATCCACATCGGGGTAGTAGTCCCTGTAGTAGAGATCCGCATTGTAGGCGAAGCACATACCACCTGGATAAACACGGAAATAATAATGCATTCAATAATTATATAGGATCTCCTTCTGTGAAATTTTGTAAAGCGCTAACGCGTCAAACGCGCTAGTTCTAAAACACTTTTTTTTGTATGTCAAAAGCGAAACAAATTTTGACTATCTTGCTTTTTAAATAATAATTAAATCCATAATATTTTTTGAGTATGTTCAAATTTTTAAGAACACAATTATTGGGTTTTATCCACAGAGGGATAATCATTAATCAAGATAAATTGTAGATGTCTCACAGAGAGGAAGCTATTATCTACTTACCGCTACATCTATATACTGTCTCATGAGAATGACGAATTTCAACCATAAATGGTGATAGCGTAGTTGTGTTGTATAAGGCAAGCGAGGTACATAAATATATACAGTATATACATATAACATTCTTAATTTGATAGATGTGCAGTCGATCAAGGGTAAACACATATTCTTTGATAAAATTCAAACTCTCGACTGTTCTACACAAATTCTTCTACAAAACTCTCGTCATTATCATCATCTTCTTCCCTTTGTCCTACTAGGGTTAGGGGCCCAGAGACTCGACAAGGTGTTTCCATGATCCCCTTGCGCTGTTTCTGCATGAGTCAACCAGTCTAGACCCATTCTGTTTTCATACACATTTTTCTATTGCTTTTCCCAGCTTAATCTGGGGTGACACACCGGCCGTCTTCCTTCTGGGGTTGCCAGGAGGATTCTTCTTGGTATTCGTTCTTCTGGCATTCTTTGCACATGTCCAAGCCACCTCATTTGTGATTTTTCTATGTGTAGGAGTAGGGGCTCCATGCCGAGTGTGTGCTTTATGTCGGCACTTCTTACTCTGTCCATCAATGATGTGACTCCCGCTACCCCAATCAGAAAACTCATCTCGGCAGCCTGGATCCTTGCTCTCACTCTCTCCACCAGGATCCAAATTTGATGGCCATATATTAGGGTGGGCCTGTAATCCGGTTAAACTCGTAACATTCCGTGTGCCGATTTTTAGCATCTCTTTGGGCATGTTACACTGTGCTAATTCCCGGATGTTGAATTATGCGAGAGAGGAAATGCTAGGCGAGTTAGAGGGAGTGGGGCATCGTTCATCTAGGAACGATGAACTCATTAAAAAAGGAAATAATCTCAGACTCTTTCGAGCCTACGCCCGGACGTGGGTGTCATGTTGGGAGTTGCTCCGAAGGTGCGTTATCTGCTAAGACTGGATCTTGTGGGCGTCTAGAACTGAACCAGTCATCTTTTTTGTATATGTCCTTCCCTTTTAGGGAGTGCCTGTCCAAACCCAAATATCCACTGTTCCAGGTCCTTCCACCAGATCCTCCTCCCCAGTCTACCATACTTCTTGTATGGCAACTCTACTATCTCGTGCTTGTAAAACTGCTGCTTTTGTACTCATTCTGTTTTTTGCCCTAGTTTCTAAAATTTATGCTATTGTACTTATTTTCTTTGTTTTATATATATGTTATTGTATTTATATTATTTTTATGAATAAAGAGTGTCTGGTGGTTTGGACAGTGAATGGGTATTTGCAGCCAGAATCTTGCGGCGTTCGCCTTTTACACGGCGCTGCACAGGGATGGCTTTAGTAAGAAAAAAAATGTCAACCTGGTGACGCAAGATATGGGAGCCGTCGGTTAATAGAACGGCTTTGGGTAAGTGGTGGGTCCCCATTCACTGTGCCAATTCCTCTGGTTTTTAAGATTTGTGACAAGTAAGTTGTTAAACAATCACGACGTTTGTACGTCACCGCGTATTGTTGCGAACAAAACTCTTTGTAGAATAATTTGGTATGGTACTTAAAAATTTAACATACGAAAGAAGACAGATAAAGTATAGATTCATGTTATTTTCTCTCGGTGTGCAGTCTGACTTACCGCAATGTCTGATAGAAGCCGCCAGACACAGCAGAATGATCCTCGGTTGCAGCAGCACTTGCCAGATGGACGGCCCCTTCTTCAGTGGTTCAGCCATCTCTCCCTGGAGGGCGAGGACCGCGGGGGCCGCGTGGCCGGCGCTCTCCTCCCCGATGGCCAGGCGAGGGGGCTCCCGCAGCGTGAAGGCTGTGAGGGCTGCCAGGATGAGGCCAACAATGCCCGCTCCATAGTAGGATACTCGCCAACCCTAAATCGTAATTCGAGGTTATAATAATACAATAATAAAAGGGTTACACCACCATGGGAGAGTAAAATTTACGTAGAAATGGTGTAATTTTTTTTAAAGTAGGTGAATAATTATTTGTATATTTTTCATTGGCACTTATTGAGGCTATTAAATTATTATTTTATTGTAAAAATTTTGAAAAAAAAACATAAAATGGCGGCATAATGTATATTTCTATAGAACTCCTCCGTGACGGAATGCAATTTTCAACAGTTTTATCGAGACGGAAAAGGAGATCATAAAGGTACATATTTAAAAATGAAGTATCTATGACGTAGCAGTCTGTTAACCTAATTGTTCTACCTGAAATATTTCCATTTAAAAAACACTGTTTGACCCTTATGTATGAATACATAACGCAATTTTTCAAATTGATGAAAATATTTTCCTGTTCGATCTTTCTTCCAAATACGTAATGAAAATCTCACTCAGATAATTAGTACATAATTAGCAATAATATGTGACGTATTATATTATGTTTTAGAAAAAAAAACTTGATTCTAGCATCTAGTAAAAATCAATAAATTATTATCAATTTTATTTTCTTATGGATAATTGGGCAAAACTTTAAATGATTATTATGTAGTGTGGGGTACTTTTTTACAGAGCGTAAGCATTTTATAGAATAATAGTACATTATTGGCAGCAGGAATTCTCTACTCCTTGCATATTTATATTTAATACTCATTATAAGTGAAAAAATTTTTCATGAGGCTTTCACCAATAAAAACACAACGAAATTATACTGCTTTGTGGTTTCGCCCCACGTTGGGCGCCAAAATTAAAAAATCTAGTTTATATGTTTTTAAAATTATATCAAGATAGAAATAATGTGGTCAAACTTACTAGACCCCAAGCATTGATATCCGGGACGTATCTGCCGACCGGGAAGGCTATCCCGTAGCCTCCGTAGATACCCCAGTTGAAGATTGACAACACCAGCGCCCTCTTCTCTGCTGGAAATATATCTGAAAGGATTCCGGTTGCCAGGGGATTGCAGCCAGCCTCTCTGTAGAAAAAATCATCATAATTATTATAAGTCAACCTAGAAAGGTACACCAAACAAATAAAGTAAGCTAAACTCCCAAGATACCCGTTAAAAATTACCCTTAATTTCTCAATACTTTGATGAAAGTGTAAATAATGAAGATATTATGAAAGAATATAAAGCGGATATTAGCATATTAATAGAATTAAAAAAGGTCGCTTAGATAGGGCATGTTGAGCGAATGAATGAAGATAGAATGGTTAGAAAGATATATGACGCAAGTGTTGACGGCGCCAGAAAGACCGCGGAAGACGTGGCATGACTAGATAAACCAGATAGTGGAAAATGGTCCTATTAGGAGCCTCAAAAATCGTCGAGCTTGCACGTGAAGATATATGAGGCGAGATTAGTGTGTCAGGAAAGAAGAGTGTGGCTCTCTATATTCTCTGCCTGCCTCCGCGGTGATGGTAAGTAAGTACAATCTTTGAAAGAACGTAAAAGTCCTGGTATTTTCTATACCTCTGTATGGAGTCAAAACTTTAATTCTGATGGGAAGAAAGAAGCATGCTCGATGACGTTTAAGCAAGCTAAATACTTTTCAGTAAACTTTTGTTATCTTTTTAATGTCCAATGCTCCAATTTATGTCAAATGTGTTAGGATTGACGCACGTAATATGTATTATTTTGTAGATTAATATAGTATTGAATAAAAATACTTTCCATTGACGTATTCAAGTATTTTTCTTCAATGGGTAATTTACGTCCTATTTTTATAATTAATTGAAATGCAAAAGGCATTACGCCATTCATAATTAAATATAATACAAAGTAACATAATCACTGAACTAATTAATCAAGTCACAGAAGCTGCCTTAATAAGAAGCTATTATGTGTATATTTATAAAAAATAACTTAACGAATGCTATTTTATTAAAATATCCTCTCTTGCCATTTTTCTGTGATCACATAAATGCATATGTGACAAAACTACTTTATTTAATGTTGGGTGTTAACATAAGTCAACAGCTCTGATGATGGAACAGGAAATGGGAGAAAGGTTGTAGAAACACGGAAAATAACCCAGAAAACACAAACCCGAAGATCGCAAATATCGTTCGCAGATGTCGCGAGCAGCTTTGGCGGCTTTATTCCCTTGAGTGAAGGCGAAAGAAAGGAGTTGTCAAAGTGCTCACTTTTGTCTACTTGACTTTCCGTTTCGAAGGCCAGTTATTAAATAAAATACTAAATGTAACGTAGAGTTCTTTTCATTTAAGAAAGGCGAATTTGTGTGTGTAAGGCATGCGTACGAAGCACATTGTTTCTTTGTGTTGGTTTTTATACCCGTATACACCAACACAACGAAACAATGTGCCTTGTGTGCACGGTTTACACATACTAATTCGATTGTCTTTCTTAAATGGAAAGATCTATAAAAGCAAATACAATATCTTGTACAACAGAAAATTTTCTTTCGAATGAATTAATAATTTTAATTAATTAATAATAACTTTAACGCGTCTCTAAAAATAAAAAAAAACGGACACTTACTCTTACTACTGCTCAAACAACCTTAGAATAAGGGGACGATAATGACGAATCACTCAGTTTTTATTACGACTTTATCGTCGTATGGATTGCCTACCAACAGGCGTGCATTTCATGCACCTTATAACAATGTCTATTCTCAAATAACACCGGTATTAACTATTGTAATATAATACAATCTATACGAATATCGTTATAATAGATAACTAGATATCAGGGTTTCCGTTTAGTTTTATATAACAATCCGTCACTTTAATTTAACTAGTGTTTTCATTAGAATTCCTAATCATTTAAATACGTAATTTAACAATGAGCCACTTTGGCAGTGCGATATCTTTTTTATAAAGTAGAACATTATAACTGTAGTATCATTTTATAAACTTAACTAAATAATAATAACTACCGTATTGTTATAAAAATAAAATACAATTAAAAGTGTAATTTATGGATGTATGGTTAAATATTATTTCGAGAAGCAGTTGTAAAATAAAGAGTAGAGAGAAATGAACTTGGGCTCGAGAAGAAAATTGATAATAAATCTTCTATAAATCATCTTCCCATGTTTCCCTACCTGCCAAGTTTTCTCCAAAACCAGCCACAACCACCCACCGGTGGTTATGGTGGTGGATAGCCCTTGGTGTCACATCGAAAATATACGTGTTTGGTGGGGGTGGCTGTGCGTGGGTGGGAGTGGGTGACGAAAATGTGATTTCTAGCGCAATTTTTTGTTATGAGAAGGCCGCAAATGCTTCAGATTGTTTCAAAATAGGCGCGCCGGCTGTGTTGGTGAGTCCAGAAGGTTCCGGAAAAACCTGCTCTAGAAAGTTCTGGAAGAAAAAGGTTCTAGAAAATTCCCGAAAGTTCTATAAGGTTCTAAACTGAGTGGCGGAATGTGTCGGTGTGTCTAGAAGGTTCCTGTTCATTCGACAAATTTCTTGAAAGTTCTGGAAGGAGAATATTCTAGAATGTTCGCGAATGTTCTATGACGATCCAAACAGTATACTAAAAATTTACGCATGCGAAGTCGCGCGGGCACAGCTAGTATTGTTAGAAAATGTATGTTTACCCGGCAGCCATGATCATGCGCAGTAGCACAAGATGCCAGTACTCTGTCACGGATCCCATGAGGATGATGGCGATGGAGAACACCAGGGTGCAGACCGCCAGCACCTTTACACGATTGTATCTGAAAATTACAATAAATACAGTTAAATTCAGTAACAGTCATCGTTCCAACACTGACTATAAAAACCAAATAAATTAATCAATTAGAAAGACAGACAGAAAAATCTAATCCACGAAAAAATATTTGGCTACTGCCGGGATTCGAACTACGGATCTCCTACTTTCCGGTGCCGGCGTTTTATCCAATTAAGCTGTAGAAGCCTCGTGAAAGTCTCATTTTATTAATTGATTAACATTTATTTGTCCATTTTTAGAGCAATCCATTTTTCTGATACGGGAGTTACAAATTACTTTGCAATACTACCGCTAGATGGACGCCAGAATTATATTTAAATTAGATTTTTCTGAATGTCTGTATTTCTAATAATTGATTAATTAATTTGGTTTTAAATTTCGCAGAACTTTGTTCTGAAAAAATTGCAACTTCACAAATAAGAATGTGTTCTCGAATATAACATTGATTTTTATATATATAGTTTGATTCAGTATCAGTCATTATTCAAAAACATATTTTAAAATAAAAACATTTTTTATTGTGATGTTGCAATATCGTTCAATAAGTTTTTCCCTTTGTTCCTGCTGACTTAAATACTCGTTTCGTATATTTTATTTATCATCCTTTTCTCGCTCATACGTTCCACGTGGCCAAATTATTTCAGCAATATTTTTATATCCTGTCTATTGCGCTACAGCCGGCATTGCGTTAATTTCTATTTCATTCATTCTCTACTCTATTGTACAATGATTTTCCACGCCTGCGCCCAAGCGAACGCAGTTCCACTGCATTCAGCCTACTCTAGTTTATTTTTCAATTCCAGTTTTCACCTGCGTAAACCAGATACATCTTTCTAGGGCCTCCAAGCTACCTGCTCATTTTCTTTCATTATCAATAAGGAGGATATTTACTACTGTATTGTTATTAAAACTATGATTATTTTCAATAATGTGACTGGCGAATTAATTAAACATATAGGGTACGCGCGCACTACGCCGCGCGGCGAAAAAACCTGCGACATTTTGCGCGCGGCAAAAACAGCAGGCGCGCGCACTACGGCATAATGCCGCTGATCAGTATGAAAATGGATTTAGTAGAAATAGCTTGTATTTCCACTCTCATACTTCAGAAGCGGTTCTGGGTACATCCTCTAATTCGTGATCATTTGAACAACGGGCAGTTCTTTAAAATATTTGGTGATCTTAACGATTAGGTACCCCGAAAAATTCTTCCAGTATTATCTAACAAATAAAGAGTGTTTTTATGAACTTTTAAAACTAGTTGGACCTTCTATCACATATAAAAATACTCCATTCAGAAATGTTTAATGTTTCTATCACTATATTCCTTTGAAGTGATATCATACAATGGTGGTCTTCTCTCAACTTCCGAAATTAGCATTTCAATATTAAAATATTCATCTAGATCAGCAGAATTATTGCTTGTAGCCATTGTTCTTTCACATAAAATATTATATGGTACAGCAAAACAGCGCGTAGTGCGCGCGGTCAAAACTTTAAAAGATGCTTTATTTTGCCGCTGACCGCCGCGCCGCAAGCGAGTTGTAACATTTCACAGATTTTTCGCCGCTGCGTTATTTTGCCGCTAAGTGCGCGCAAACGATTCAAAACCCTTTGTTACAACACTGCGGTGCGACATTATGCCGCAGCGTTTTTTCGCCGCGCGGCGAAAAAATCCTAGTGCGCGCGTACCCTTAATAGGAACGTTCCTCAATCCTAGTATTAAAATAATCATAGTTTTAATAAAAATATTGATAATAAAGAAAAACGAGCGGATAACAGAACTGAAGAAGGAACGATGGTTCCGAAACCGGTTGGTGCTACCAAAAATATGGTGGTTAAACCATAAGAATTTTTGTGTTTATTTAAAAATAATATCTAATATAACTAAAGAGTTAAGGTTGTTATTACGGTCGTTAGACATATTTAACTGTAACTGGTTGCGGATATTTTATACGAACCGTATGTTTTGTATGATTTACGCCCTCGAAAGCAGTAATCAGTCCGCCCTCTACCTCCGCGGGTAAAGGTCGTCCTCCCGATGAAGTTGAATAAGAATTCAACGAAACGTCGAGAATCGTTTCTCGGAAAAACATACGGTTCGTATAAAATATCCAGCATCCTAATATAACTACTTATTCATTCGTTCAACATGATCAAACCACAAAAATAACCATTAAGAACTCTGTTCACTGTTCTCAGATCATAGAGAATACGGTGTTTGTAAATAAAAAAATTGTACAAACTTGTCAGCGACCACGCCCAGGATGACGCCAGCGACCGTGAAGACTGCCATGTATGCTGGTCCAGCCAGGACCTGGTAGTCTATCCCCAGACCGTTGTAGTTCCATTCGCAGAACCTCGTACCGTTCACTTCGTAGCTCTCGCATCTGTTAAACATTATATTATTTCAAACTTATCTTATCTTTGTTCAAAAACTCACTCATACACAACATCCATTTTCTAAACGATGACCTGAACCTATAGATCCATTAAATCTATCATTCATTAAATACTAATCGCACTACATTCAAACACTAAATATACAATACACATAAATGTACATGTAAAATACACTTAAACGTAAATATACATGTTACTAGAGCGTGCCGAAGACACTTGTAATTGGGATAATGGGCATAGTCTTCACTACAATGTTTATTATCAGAGTATCATGTACCTATTATCCTGTTAGTGTCTCTAATAAATAATACATAAAAAATTCTATTATTCTTCGATCAGTGTGTTCAGAATATATTTTACCCAATTTTAAGTTGAAATGAGTGAACGATATCAAAAAAAACATTACCTTACACTACCTTACCTTGAAAATGAAATGAAACACTTAAAAATCGTGGTAATCGCAATAGTGCTGGCTTTATTAGAAAGATAAATACGGTTAAGATAAAATGATTTTCAAAATATATTTGCACAATTTGCAACATTGTTCCGGTACAAGTCTGTACATGGTGAAATGGCAAACCATAACGGGCATAAATCAGCTGTCAGCTGTCAAATTGGCTGTCACTGGAAAAAGTGTTGTTCATAGCTCTCGCATCTGTTATAGCTAGACCGCATTCAAAAGAATGTGCGCAAAATATGTGTGTTGTTAAGATGAAAAAAATTAACACAAAAGAGGTTTTTCTAGTAAGTAAGTAACCTTTTTTAAACTAAAAATATATATTTTTTTGGAATATCATATTGAGGCTTATAATACCGGCTTGCCAGGAAACTTTCCCCCGCTTTCTTCTTACCGGACAAAGCTAGGGAATGGTCTTTTGATTGTGGTCGACCTATAGAGCATTATATTATTTCAAAACAAAATTTTTATTACTCTTCGATCAGTGTGTGCAAAATATTTTTTACTCAATTACAAGCTACAATGAATGAACGAAATAAAGAAGAATTTTATCTTACCTTACGTCACCTTGTAAATGAAATAGAACACTTAAAAATCGTGATAATGAGAATAGTGTTGGCTTTATTGGAAAGATAATTTTACCAGTCCTTAGTGTTTAAATATGTTATCATGATTTTCGAAATAAATTTGCACAATTTGCAAAGTTATTCTGGTGCAAGTCTATACATGGCGAAACAGTAAACCAAAGCGGGCAAAAATTAGCTGTCAGCTGTCAAATTGGCTGTCGCTGGAAAAAGTGTTGTTCGAATAATGCTCTGGACTGTTGTGTTTGTTCGACTGCTGGAGGTAAACTTACATCTCGCTGGTATTTGCGGTGTGGCACAAGACGGGGAACTCCGTTGTGTAGCGGTCCGTGACGTTGAATTGGCAAGAAATGTCTCCATAGTGCAGATCTATAGCGGTCACTTTGGATGTCGTACCTGGAATACGATAAGTCAAAAAACTGTTAAGGCGGCACATTCGATGCTAATTTGATTTTTCGCGTTTTTAACGAAAATGTGGATTTTTATTATTCACTAGCTATTCGTACCTGTGCGTAAACACATGCTACTAAATAGCAATGGCTCAAGAAGCTCAATACTGCGCATGCTCAAATGCCACTAATGAGCATACGTATTAGTACCTTAATTAAATCGAGTACCGCTGACGATGCGTTTGTGTTACGAAAATTGTCTACCACCAGGCGTTACTTTTAAGTTCACTACATATATTTGCGCCTGTACATATTTTCATATTATTTGAAAAATCGATGAAATAAATAAAAATTGGCGATTAATTTGGCACAATTTTTTGTATTTTCCACTTTTTTATTTGAGAATATCACTACAAAATGTTTCATGAAAAACACAGTTAATTTTGTGAAAAACTTGCGTATTTTTGACATATATTTTATGACATTTTTATTGCAAAGGACATTTTTGCTGTTCTCACTTGTGAAAACAAACATTTTTTATTCCATTTCGTCACGTTTGGATGGCAGTAATCAAAACTAGATTAAATTAATAGATTAAGAAGGCTGAAGAAGAAGAAGAATAAAAATATACGTATTTCTTTACTACATTTGCTTTTATTTTATCTATGTCTCTACTCTACAGATACACAAGTCCTCAACATTAATAGAGGAGAAATAAATGTACATTTTGATAATCAATACGGTATATTACTTAGTTTTATAACCTTTAAATTTAAATTAGATTTAAAAAAGGAGACTGCCATTCATGAAGAAGTTCAAATGATGTTCATTCGTATATTCGACCTTTACCTATCCAATAAAACCGTTGTCACATAAATAAAAAACCATTTCGCAGTTTTGAATTACTCGGGAATGACCAATTTTTCAATTCCGATTAAATGGGTTAATGGAATCGATAACTGAATAAACAGACCTTAGTCGTGAACTTGACGAAAAAGACAAGTCATTCGGTAAGAATAATCGTTGCAGATGAATTAACAGCGTCCGACAAAGCTTCTACCGGATTTGTATTGTTTCACCGTGCGGACATCGAAAAAATAAAAGGCCAGACAGACGACAAGTCCTCGCTCCAGTGGCCACCAGGAAGTGGAGTTGGTCACGGCCTCGGAACCTGTCCTGATGATTGACATTACCACGGCACTGCTGACGTCTTTCTGAAGAATGATTTTTGCGAGGAATCGGTCGTCCGAAGCAACGTTGTGTAACAATTTAACACAATTTTATCGCAAGTGACTTCATTTTGCAAAAAAATATGACACTTAAATGTTGAATAACGTTTAATAACGGAAAAATAAGAGAATGATATCAGATAATTTAGATATATTATAGATGTCTCACAAATACTCTCCTCTACCTAGAATGCTAAACCAGTACAACGAGGTCACGTCATGTAACCCCAACATCGACATATTTCACATGACACAACCTCAGTTTAAGAGAGAAATTATATCGCTCCTGACCGAAAATAGTTTGAGCGTGTAAGACGGATTCTTCGGAAATCATCCTAAGCAAAAATTGTATAGCCACAAAGCGCGGGTACACATTTTCTGACTTAGTTGACCTGGGAGCCTACATGCCTATTATGTCGTGCAGAGAATGTGAACTTCGTTCATCTTGTAATCACTTACTGTAGTAAACTTGTATTGTATAATGTGTTAATGTTTTATTTTAATGTATCATCGTAAATTGTAACTGTACTAATCACCTTGTCTTAAATGACTATCCATTAGGGTCATTCTGACCTATCGATAGTCTTTAAATTAAAAAAAAAAATACGAAGATATATAACTAAAAATACAAGTTTATTAATATACAATACTATGATTCTCCCGCACATAGATTATTGTTCCAGTATATTATTTATAAGAAACGAAGGAATGTTAAAGAAACTTCAAATGGGACAAAACAAAGCGATGCGCATAATATTGAAGTGTAATAGGAGAACAAAAATAACAAAAATGTTGAATGCCCTAGGACTAGAAACAGCAAATCAAAGAATAAAATATAATATATTGTGCAAATATTTAAAATTTTCATTCTTACAATACAAGAGGAAGCGACAACATAAGACTTCCGAATAAAAAGAAAAACACCTCACAAAATTGTATGATGTACAAAGGCTTAAAAATCTTCGATAGGTTGCAAAAGGAAATTCAAAACGCGGTGAATATAAGGAGGTTTAAACAGAGTGCAAAAATTTTATTGTAAAAACTTTTAAATGACTATATGGAATGCAATATGTTTGAGTGAAATCATGTATTAGCCCACACAACATTATGTGTGGAACTAAATAATTAAGATAAATAAATAAAAAGACGAAGCTATTTATATGGGAAAGTAGGTATGGAAGTCTTTGGGTGTTTATAAAGTATCCGAGCTTTATATATTAACTAAGTTGATAAGCTGGAGTATCTCGGACGTATTGTGAGAGGACCAAAATATAGTCTAAACCAACTCATCTTCCAGGGGAGGAAAATAAGTGGTAAAAGAAGCGTAGGAAGACGCCGCATGTAATGGCTGCGTAACTTGAGGGACTGGTATAAGTGTAACTCGACTGAGTTATATTAATAAATAAATAAAGTCGTAATCGCCAGAATAATCGCCGACCTCCGATAGGCGATGGCACCATAAGAAGAAGAAGAAGTGTGTATGGCCGCCTTAAGTGATCACTTTACACAATGTAACATTGACGGAGTCGGAGTTCAGAGTCAGTATTTTAATTTAAATAATTATGAATAAAAACTCTATTTTTTCTTCTTCAATAACGGCAAAATCACTTTGTGGTAACATTATTTATGTTAATAACTAGAAAAAACTTTGTATAAATCACTATTTATTGAATTATCAACATGTATTGGGGTCAATGGTCGCTTCATGAGTATACAAGTATAGGTACTGTAGGCAATAGATATTCCGAATTTCTAATCATCTTTAAGAAAAAAAACGTTCGTTTGATATTAATATCGGTTTTGAAAAACTTACATACAAATAAGTTAGGATTACAGTAACACAAATTAGAAATTTTGAAAATTCGAAAAAATTTAATATTATACCAACATATAAAGAGGTACAGTTTGTTAAAATACAATTTTTTTGTATTTTCAACTACTTTTATTTACTTATATTTATTTTATTTTATTTATCACTACTAAATGTTTCATTCTTCACGTGAGTGTGGACTCTGTGTGGGGGAAGGGGGGGTGGTGAGTGCCTGGTATATGAGTTGTGTCAGGGGCGTGCAGTGGGAACAAGAAGCATGACTTTTTTCTAAGCATATATTTTGTAAAGAAACGAAATAAGAGATATATCTCGTAATATGCATATCACATTAATTAACATATTATTCAGATTTCAATATTTCTTAATATTCTGCCAAATAAATATTTAATCTATATTTTTTTACCAAATATATGTTTAAATAAAATTTCTCTAATAAATGCTCTACATCCTGCCGTCCTGAATTCATAATGCAATCACAAACAAATTATTTCTTAGATTTCTATACTACAAGTCACATATTCCATTAGACAATCCTAACTACATTTCAATGCAATTTTATTTCACCTATCACAGATATTATACTTACTCAAGATTTTGTATGTATGTACTCAAGTATATGTATATGTATTGTATTTTGTATATGTACATGTAGAAACCATGTATATTTTCTTACTTGCATTAAGTTAATTATTTATCAAAATTTTAAATTACATTTTGTTGACTGTTTTTATTTTATTTTCAAATATTTACTCATGTTGTAAAAGCCCCTTCTCACTGCACGCTCTATTAAAATTCATTAAAACTTATAAAGCATGTCTATAATTTCTTTTTTAATTTCTTGTTTCATATAATGTATCTCTACAATTGGTATATTCGTTGATCATACTTCTTGCCATTATAAAATATTACACTTTTGGTATTTCTAAACAAATAAATAATATCGCTCGGAGTCGAACTGTAAATTAAAGTCAGAGTCCCGATTCTGACATTAATTTACCAAACCCACAGCTTTGTGCTCTTTACTCCGTTACATTTAAAATAAATCTAAAAATGTCTAAATGCCTTCAATTCGCGTTCGCAGAAATAGAGGTAAAAAGCTGAAATTTTTCACGAAGACGCCCTTGCAGTCTCATGGACACAAGAATTCCGTTACACCTTTTATAAAAAAATGAACGATTATACGGTAACGAGATTAACTGTACCATGCGCGGTTCCAAAGATTTTTTTGGCATAGAATATGATTTTTCGAAGGCTTTCCGGGTAAAATGAGTTACTATAAAAGTGCGCATTATTTGAATACTGGAAATGAATAAAGCATTAAGTGCCAGAATTTTCATTGTAAGAAGAGGTCTGCAAAATAGTTGATCAAAAGTATTTAAATTAAAAAAAAATAGATGGTTATTTTTCTATTTTAAATGCAAATACGAAATAGTTTTCTTTAAAACTATTTTGTATAAAATACAAAATGCAAAATACTTATTTTCAAAATTTATTCAAATAAAATACCTTTATACCTTTTAGTTAGTTAAAAATTTTCATGTCATTTAAATTCGCTGATTTTAACACTAATATTTGTTCAAACAGTTCATCTTTCTCATTGTCATTCTACCAAATAAAAATAGTCGTTCAACAAGAGCAGAACTTGGTTAATAATTATTATATTTAAGGAAATGGAAAAGTAGTAAGATATCGTTCAAGGAATTTAATCTATTGTCATCATCTTTTAAATATTTTGGTGTTTCCAGATCAATTGTAATGTTGGCATTATCACTAGCTACAGAAGAGAATTAATTGGTCTCAATATTGGCAAATCTTACGATGGGTGCGTCGTAAAAAGTACGAAGTGTGAAATAAAAAATTAAAGATAAGCATTTTGCATTTTTCAAATACAAAATATATTTGTTAAAGTAGTTTAAATAAAATAGAAAAGGTATTTTAAATATAAAATAAAAATAGGTATTTTTTATTTTGTATTTGCATTTCAAATATATGTATTTTAAATAATTCACATCTCTGATAGTAAGATACAAGGTAAAAAGCGAATATTTTCGCTCTTTATGTGCTATTTAACAAATATTTTCATTAATACATATTTTCAACACTACTTCACGTCGGTACTTCCCGTGAGTTAGACATTTTAATACTAAAACTTTAAAATATTCATGTCGTTTAGGGCCCTATTTATAAAAAAATGACGCGGCACTTAATACTTATGCGAAATGCATTTCCATGTAACTAGGAAATTAACACAGTGCAGTTTTAATTATAATTAATCATCTTAATATTTTTGTTTTTGGCACTAAGTTTTTATTCATTTTATAGAAGGTTTAATAGCTTCAGTGTAATATACAGGTATAACAAGTAGCAAGAACTTTGGTGTAACAAGTAGCAAAATCTTTGGTGGTGGTTATTCAATTTTGAATATAAAATATTATTTAAATACACATCGGGTGAAACGTTGACAACTGCGAAGATATGCGACAATGTTTGCTTTATTTTTTTATATTTCTGACTTATTTTCCATGTGTAGGACTAACACTACAGTAACTTATATGGAATATTAAAAATTCATTAGCTTTGATACAAGTAAAAAAAATATCAAAAACCTTACGGAAATTTAAAAAAAATTTTCTTTGTAAGGTTTTTGTAATTTAACAATCTGTTTAAAAATTCTACACCAATTTAATTATTTTATTCGACTTGCAACAGAGCTAATGAAATTTTAATATTCGATTTGTTACTTTTATGATACTCCAACCGATAGGTAGAAATATTGAAAAATAATGCAAAAAATATTTATTATGAATTTATCGTAAAAAGTGTATTACATAGATTCAAAATGTTCACAAAATATTAATATATTGTACTCTAATGTCACTCTAGGACCATCTGTTAGGGTCTTTAATGTCCTGTTGACGATCTGTTTTGATAAAAAATTAAATTAAAATTTGATGTCGCTTATCTCTTTGTTGACGTTTCACTCAAAGTGTAAAGAAAATTTTCTATTCAAAATTAAATGAAGAAGACTATAACGAATTTTTGCTACTAGCCACAAGATACCCCGTACAGCGGCCGGAATCTACAGAGACTTTTATGAGATTTTCATTTCGAAAGAATCTTTGAGATTTCACTTTGGTGAGCTCCTTAATACAAAACGTGATTCTCATGTCAGAAAGCGTAAAGCGTTTTTAGAACATTTTTTTTTATGTTTAACATTTTTCCTCTCGCTTTCCTGCAATCTATGGCAGTGATTTCGTGAAAATGGACGGAAATACGTAACATGAAATAAGACGCCAGGGAAGCGCGCGCAATTTCATTTGACCAATGAGCGCGCGCGATGGAAAAAAATCATCGTTTATAAACAAACGGTGTCTAGCAAGTGCCATCACAGCGAAGACGCACACTTCCAACAGCCAACCCTTCTGATTTTGTATATATGTTACGTGGCTGGTGTCAAGCGTGTGGATGTTGTAACTGTGATATATTTTGACTTATATCTTCGAAACTATCCAATAAATACTTTTTTTTATACATTAATGTAAACAATAACTACCCTTAATGTTTTAAATTCTCAAATTTAATGTAATTTATTAGAATATTTTTAAATATTTATTCAAAGTTTTCATACAATATCTATGGCGTCACACTACCGCCATCTATGAAAATTACCCATTTCTAAACAACAAAATGCGTATGTAGATATATACGGTACCTACCTAGTCCGGCAAAATTCAATAATAAAGAAATGCACATGGGAACATTTTCTTTACTTTTATTTACTAATTAATAAGTATACCTTAATATTATTAGTTTTTTAAAATTTGAGGTTAATTTCTGCGTTACTTGATATTTTTAATTGTGAGATGTGAAATGTTACGCATCATATGCGACCACTTTAAGGCTCACTCGTTTTTTTTAAATTTATTTTTATTTTTAAACAGGCCCTAATAGCTGGTCCTAGAGTGATATTAGAATATAAAGTATAAACATTTGATTAAACAAATATGTTAAACAAATACGGTCCCTGAGGAGAAACAGCCGAAAATTGTTTGAAATTAATACCTACAAAATATCAACTTGTGACTTTAATATATTCAACAGGATAAAATGTTGATAAAAATAAATTATGTAAATTTTGTATTATTGCAGCGCGCTCACTTTGTCATTTTGTTTTTTTTTTAATAATGCAACATCTGTTTTTAGATTTTCAAGGTTCTGTAATATTTGTTTACAGTTCGGACGAAGCTTAAGGCAAGTACATTATAAATATTACCTAAATAAGTCAAGACCGTATTGAAAGATATATGAATCTCTGAACGGAGAAAGGATCATAGAAAAAATGCGATAATTAATCGAATTCTTTCAATATATTTTAATTATTTCCAGGGGCGTGCAGTGAGAACATTGAAGCGTGACTTTTAAAAAAAATCACATATTTTGGGAAAAAATCTAAGTACAAGATTCGTAATATTTCTAAAGCAATAATTATCGCATTATTTAGATTTTAATATATCATAATATTCTGTCAGATAAATGTTTTTTCCTAAATATGTTATTTTTACGTAAAAGTCATGCTTCAATGTTTTCAATTCACGCGCCTAGTTCTTTCACACTTTTTAAACTAATATCAAAACCTTTTCATGGACGGAAGAAAATATGTGTATAGGTAATATCGAAAAATTAATACATAATAAAATTATTTTGTAATGTATTTTCAATAATTTTTAAAAATAAACTACCCGTGAAAAATCAAGGGACATAATTTTAATTATTTATAACGACCCTTGCGTGTAATTTAGGCTGATTGACATGTAACACTAGGGCGACCGGGCCTCATTAGCGGCTAGTCATCATCGGCGTTGTTGTTATAATTCCAGCGAGTTACGGACAAACAGACGAACGTTCGAAATAAAGATGGTTGATTAAGGGCCGGTCTTATAAACGTCCGTTAGTTAAATTTCAGACCAAATAAACTGAAATTTGATACAAACGTCACTTTTTTCGTCTTATAACAATCCGTTAATCAAATTTTAGTAAAATTTTACCAACGGCCGATACCGACAGTCGAACCACCAGTTTACCGTCCGTTAGTTGAAACTGACAGAAGTATGACAGATTGACGTATTATTTTTTAAGGTTAGGTCCGCTGTCAATTTGCGTTTAATGCTGTTTGTTTAATATGTACGTATATACCGTGCTGACTGTTGCTACATTTTCAAGGAAAAATGTTTTCACATAACGATGTCGAGCTATTATTGTATTCAAGTTCGTCGGATAAAGAACAAACTCGACGACAAAGAATGTTCAATATACGATTATTTTAATATTTTAGATGACGCAGATTTTATCTACCGCTTTCGCTTGTCAAAAAGGTCTGCTCAAGAGCTTATATGAGCTTCTAGAAGATATTGGGAACAATGTAAAAAGGCGCATCCGTAGGAATCTGACATTATCACCAACTACAAAATTGCTTGTTGCCTCGAGATTCTATGCTCTAGGATCAATATTATTAGCTGCTCAGACTAAGTTGGGGTTTTAAAGGCTATTACCAATGTAGTGTTGTGGGAAGTATCCCAAAAATCTGATGCGAGCGAGAAATTTTAGATAGAAAAGAGATATAATTCGCTTTTGACAGCTCTAAAATCATAGACAAGAGCAGTGCGATATTGCGATACTTACGGACGGTAAAAAAAGTTTTATAAGGCTCGGTTGCGCCAGCAGAAGTAAATTTGGTTCGAGTAACATTGACCCGAGTAACTTTTTTTACTCTCAGATCAGAGTAAACTCGATTTCGGGTTGCACAAACGCCTTTTTTACCGCTGACAAACCAATCATAAGGCTAATAGGGTGCCAAGCGGAATAAACCTCAAATACCGCATTTGTCTATGGAATTTGATTTATTTCAGTTTTTCACCACTGGCAATACGTACTTTTGCGGTTCAAAACCAGTTCAAACAAAACACTTTATTCTATGAAACAAATGAAACAAACGTCAAACCATCGCTAAAATAACGCGAAATTAAAAGATTCATTTTAATGTTTACAAATTTCAATACGAAAATGACAGCGACAAAATTCAAATGACAAGTACCTATATGGATAAATGTCACATTTTCAAATCAGCTGTGAGAGGACGGCCATTTTTTTTACCAACGTTTTTACCTTTACCCACCTATCTTGGAGAGTAAAAAAAGTTACTCAGATGTATGTACTTCGGCGAGTTAAATATTTTTACCATAGATGGCGCAACCCGTTTTAGTAAAAAACGTTACTCAAATAACTTTTTTACTAAAACTTTACCTTTACTTTAGATGGCGCAACCGGGCCTAAGACGAGCATCGGTAACATTTATAAACGAACGGCCATCCGTTAGTATATTGTCGATAGACTAACGGAAATTTGGTCTTTCGTTTATAAGACCGGCCCTAAGGTTATGAAACTATCGATTTATTATATGAGGGGTATAAAAGCAGAGGCTTCTTTTATACCCGCCACGCTACTCTACATAGCACTGTTCTCACAGCCGTAGATAGCGGCCGAAGTGTATAATAAAAGTACATCATATTGGGTTATAGATAGGTATACTATAAAAGTACGAACCTATGAGGTAGTGGCCCAGCTCGCCCAGGATATATCCAATAGAAACTATGCCCAGCACGTAGGCGGAGTAGAAGCTCTGCAGCTTCTCTTTGAGCTTACTGGTTATTCCTCCCGTCATTGTGGGGCTGGATTATCTCTGGATTGAAATATTGACACCTGGAAACAAAAATAAATATATAAAAATTTATTTATTTATTTCAAAAAATCCTTGTTTATAAATAAAGGTACTTAATACTAATTTAACAATAAAATATAAGATAAATTACACTTTTTTACCAATAAAATTCTCTTTCTCTATCTGACATAAATTTGCATGTAATTTAGAATAAGCCAGCACACTAATAATATTAGTTACTTTTCTCCCATCACAAGGTTGTGTCGCACATATAATTTGTATTGTGCTGACGCTAACATTGTTGCTGATATTCTTGCAGACACCTTATCATCGTTCAAGAACTCACTCATACACAACATCCATTTTCTAAACGATGACATGAACCTATAGATCCATTAAATCAATTATTTATTTGCATATTCTTACATGATCGCTCTACATTCAAACACTAAATATATCTATAATACATATAAATGTACATGTAAAATATACATAAATGTAAAAATACATGTTATTAAAGCGTGCCGAAGACATGCTTGCAATTGAGATAATGGGCATAGTCTTCATTTATAATGTTTTATTATTAGAGTATCATGTACCCATTATCCTGTTAATGTCTCTAATACACATATAAAAAAATATATACAGGTGTACCAGAGCTAGCAGCAGAAACATGGCCGGTAGATTATAACTAGGAAATTAACTAATTAATTCGTTCGCTTTAATATAAGTCGAATAAAATGATTGAAAATGGCGAAAATTGAAAAAGTTTTTTTACAAGTTTTTTTAATCATTTTATTTAAGTTGTATTGAAGCAAATGAAGTTTTCATAATCGATATAAGTTACTGTAATGATAGTTCAACTTTTCGCAAAAAATAAGTCAGAAATATTGAAAAAAAAATGCAAACTTTGATTTTGCATATCTCCATAACTATTAACATTTGGTCATGGTTGCTTGAACTTTTTACACTCGTAACATAGGCAGGAATCTACCGGCCAAGTTTCTGCTGCTAGCTCTGGTATAAATGTAAAAATGCATGTATACTAAAGCGTGCCGAAGACATGCTTGCATTGGGATAATGGGCACAGTTTTCATGTATAATGTTTTATTATTAGAGTATCATGTACCCATTATCGCCTAACGCTAAAATTTGATCAATACTAACCCATAGAGCAAGCCGGCTTCCGCAAAAGTTTTGGAACCAGAGACCACATTCAAATCTGAGATTGCTCATAGAAAAAACAACAGAGTATAATAAACCTATACACTTAGCTTTTATCGACTACCAAAAAGCATTTGACTCAGTTGAAAGGTGGGCAATCATCGAAGCACTCCAAAACGCGAGAGTAGACTCTAGATATATACGATTAGTAAACTTTATATATGAAAATGCAACTATGAGTGTTATAATTGACGACGACAATAGAACTGAAAAAATAAAAATAGAAAAAGGTGTCCGACAAGGTGAAAAAATCTCGCCTAAACTCTTCACGTTAGCCTTAGAAGATGTATTTAAGACCCTGAATTGGGATAAAAAAGGTGTGAAGAGAGATGGCACATATTTAAGTCACCTAAGATTTGCTGACGACATAGTAGTTGTAAGTAATAACATCAAAGAACTAAGTATAATGTTAAACGAATTACACGAAGCTTCGAGCAAAGTTGGTCTTAAGATGAATATAATGAAAACAAAAAATTTGAGTCCAGAGAACAAAGTCATCACTATCAATGATAATAACATTGAAATAGTAGATGAATATATATACCTAGGACACAAGATAAAAATGAACAAAGATAACCAAACAGCAGAATTGCCAAGACGAATAGGAATGAGCTGGGCTGCCTTTGGCAAACTCAAACATATCTTCGAGAACAAAGAGATCCCAATTAGCCTAAAAAGAAAAGCCTTTGAATCATGCATACTGTCAGTGATGACGTGTGGATTGGAGATATAGCCCTTACAAAGAAAAGTGTAGAAAAGCTCAAATGCACGCAACGATCCATGGAGAGATCCATGCTTGGAGTAAGCCTAAGAAAATTAGAAATGACGAAATTAGGCGCAGAACTAGAGTAGTGGATATCATGGATCGTGTAGCGAAGCTAAAATGGCATTGGGTAGGACACGTTGCAAGGCAGGATGCTACAAGATGGCCTCCCTTCTGAAATGGAGACCTTAGGAGAATAAAAGAGGCATCGGAAGACCTCAAAAGAGATGGGCCGATGACATAGCCGCTGTGGGGGGAAAGAAATGGCTACAATTAGCAAACAATAAGGAAGAATGGAACGAGAAGGAAGAGGCCTATATCCAGCAGTGGAGAGACGAAGGCCGATGAAGAAGAAGAAGAAATATCCATTATCCTTTTTTTAAATTTTTTATTTATGGTTTTTGTGTTTAATTTATAGAACTCCATATTTATTTTTAGCGAAACTTAAAATAAATTAAATTATAATAAATATTATTATTAAGTTCGGCTTGTAAGGCCATTATCAAACAGTGGATATACCACGAACAAACGACTTATTTATAAAATTTTAAGTTACCCCTTCCCCTTTAGAGTAATTAGATATTTGTGGTGTGGTAGTAATGTACGTTTTTTCCCGGGCACTTATCATTAAAGGTGCCTCGGTTAACGTTATGCTTAATTATCAAAATTCCCCGTTTTCTGCAAGTGTTATTTATAAATATTATTTTAATTTATGTCCTTGATTATTGTTTTTTTTAAAGATATTTAGAAGTGGAGAGAAGATCATTTTTTGTTGATTATTTAAAAGTTTAATATTTGGATCCTTTTTATATTTATTTATTTCTAGTTGCTCAAGTAAATTCATCCTAAAACCTTTTGTTTCTATATGTAAAGGTTTTGGTTCGTTGTCATCTTGCGGGACGTGGTTTTCATTTAATAAATGGGCCGCAAATTTTGACTCTAAATTTTTATTTTTATAGCAGCGCATGTGTTCCGCGAATCTAGTTAAAAAAGACCTTCCCGTTTGTCCTATATATGTGGCATTGCAATATTAACCCGTAGAACTTAATAATAATATTTATTAAAATTTAATTTATTTTAAATTTCGCTAAAAATAAATATCCATTATCCTGCTAGTGTCTCTAATAAATAATAAAAAAAAATATATATATATATGGACAGGATTAACTCGGACGCGGATACGGTCCAGATGCGTCACGGTTGCCTTGGCAACCTTCAAAACGCGATCACAGGGAAGACTGCTATCTCAACGGCCCAGGGTTTTATCCGGAGGCTTCGGGAAACCCATCGCGACACCTTAGTGATTCTGCGAACAACGGCCCATTTATTACACCGCCATGTCCGCCATCGTCAAAAAAGGTTGATATTTTTTGTTTCAATTCACGGAATGTGGTTCATTTTCGCGACAAGTCCGACAGACAGCCTTGGTTTAAAGGCAGCGGGAATTTTCTACCGCATATTATAATTTATTGTATGTATTTTTTCAACGCATACTACCGCATATTATAATTTATTGTATGTATTTTTTCGACACCCGTATCACGTGCTGAATTGCCACAGTACAAAAATGATTATTTATAGCGTTTTTACGGGATTTTTTGTACACTGACTTTTAAAAAAATATTGATAAATATGCTGCCGTACTAATGAATAAATTATACACGTATTTTCATGCAAAAGGTGTTGCTGTTATCAGCATAATACTAATTCATTATGTAATTATTTTTTACAATCAGGAGTCTACTTATAACCCCGTGTCAAGTTTGTCAAATTTTTCAGGGGCGTGATAAAACTAAATATTTCAGTTCCACTATTTTCACACAAATTGTGGTGTTTGTCGGTGAAACTTAGTATGTATTTACAGAATATTTTGAGTAGGTATTTTCAAATTATTCTAGAACACATTACTGGATTTTATCCCCAGGAAGACGTCATTAATCAAGATATAGGTATTATAGATGTCTCATAGAGACAAAGCAATTTTTATAAACGAAAATAGGTATGGATGGAAATGATATTTTTTTGGTGTTCATAGAGGTTACGTACGGCTGGCTAAAGTGATCACTTTACACAATGTAACGTTCACCAATTCCACCCTTGATTTTTGGAAGTTGTATATATGTTTGACTTGCACACCTTGTTTCGCATGTGAGTTGTATTTTTACTACTGCCATCTGCACCACCTTCCATACCCACTTTCCCATATAAAAAATAGATTCGTCTCTATGAGACATATATAATATATCTTGATTAATGATGTCCCCCTGGAATAAAATCCAGTATTGTGTTCATGAAAATTTTTAACATACTCAAAATATTACGAATATATAAAAACTGGTCTAAAAAAGAGTTAAAAATTAAAATAACTTTCAGGAGTATTCTAGTGTAATGTTAATAATTCGGAAGAATGTCATATACACATATAAAAATATTACCAATGAAATAACTACAATTGAAATATAGATACCTCATTATCAATAGCGACATCTGTACTGGATTATGGGAATGATAAAGCTTTCGACTGCAGATGGCGGAAGTAAAAATACGTCTCACATACGAAAAAAGTTGTGCAAATTCAACATATATGCAACTTCCAAAAATTTGATAGATGTGGTAGTCTATCATGGGTGGGATTGGTGAAATTTTCATTTCTTTTCATTTGTGCCAGCCGTACGATGGGTCGTAAGCCCAATAAAAACCTAAAAAAGGCTTCCATACCTACTCTCTAAAATAGCTTCATCTCTATGAGACATCTATAATATATCTTGATTAATTTGTATTTGATAACTCCACTTGATAAACAAGCAAATAAGACGATACATTTTTTTAAAGAGGATAAAACAAAAATTCACTATCGCTATCAGATATAGAGTAATACTAACAAGCATTTTATTAAAAAAAACTAACCCATAAAAACCAAGTTTTTATTATACTCCCTTTCTCATTTGTATTGTTTCCAATTTGATATTCTATCAACGTATTCCTCTTGCTTTAAGTTCATGTGGAAAATCTATTCCACGTATATTATTATCCTTAAAACTTATAGAATATTGAAAACGTAATAATTGGTATAGGGGGGCACGGCGTCGGCGAAACCGTCTGATCGGACCCATGGCTCGAGTCAGACTAGTTGAAACAGGTTTTGCGCCTTCTCCACGCGTCGGGCTCCTTTATGATTGTATGGTTTCCAATTTGGAAAAACCGTTAATATTTCAAAAATCCAAAGTAATACTATAATTAAAGTTTTTTAAACGAAAATTTGTTAGAAATTTTTTATCGTCGCCACAAGTCTGCCTGCAAAGTTTCAGCTCAATTGGATCACGAGAAAAGGGCTAAAATTCGATCCAAAGTTTTTTCGGCAGACAAGCAGACCAAGAGACATCTAATATTGCTCTTAGACTGTATAAAGTATAAACAACTTCTAAAAGCAAATTAAAAATAAAATAAAAGCATATATAAAAAGGAGGTTATAAAATGGCTATAAAATCTTTAATGTAATAATTATAGGTTTTTTAATAAGACAGATATGATTTTAAAATGAAATTAAAAACAAACGGATTAAGGTACAAATAATTTTATTTAAATTTATAAAAATAAAAACCGGATTTATATTCCTACAAACCTAATATATCAGATTTGGTGATACAACCTTGAAAAAAGATAAGGATTATTAATCTGCACCTACATAGTACGTACATACCTATATTTATGTATACTTATACATATCACTCAAGTATTTTGATAATATATGCACATCTAATTATTAATTAAGATCAACTAATAAACACTATGAATACATAAAAAACGAAAATATATCAAAGCCTACATCGCGTTGTGAGTTATAAGGTTGTATGAAGGTCTAAAGTCTTGGATGTATTGAGTTTACACGGATTTGAAGGCTGCGTTTTAAATTAATCGGTATTATTTATTACGACAATTTAAAGTACATTTCGTAAAGCAAACATATTAAATAATAATTAATGTATGCATCTGGACTGCGGATGTCAAGTGGATAAAATAAAACCGTTAAAACCTTACTAAAAGCCTTAAATAATCACTAAATGAAGTCTTCCTTGAACATCTGTGGCGGAAATTCAAAAATTTATGACCCGAGAATGGCGCCTATATTTTAAACCCACATTAGTAGCTCAATTGAGTACTTGTTTACTCTTTAATACGATTATACAGAGTGTAACAGAACTACTCCGATTCCTGCCTTGATTATGAGTCGAAAATGTTCAAGCAACCATGACCTCATATCAATGGTTACAGAGTTATGTAATATCAAAGTTTGTATTTTTAAAAATATGTTTGACTTTTTTTTTAAAAACATTGAACTATCATTACAGTAACTTATGTTGATTACAAAAAATTCATTCCTTTCAATATAAGTTGGAATTTTACCCAATTGGAATTGGAAGGTATTTGTCATTTATTTGACTTGTACTAAAAGAAAAGAATTTTTCGTATCCGATATAACTTTCTGAAATAATAGTCCAACAAAAATGTCATACAAAAAACAAGTCAGAAATATTGAAAAAAATATGCAAATTTTTATATCGTATATCTTTGTAATTATTGATATTGGTCATGGTTGCTAGAACATTTTCAACTCATAGTTAAAGTAAGAATCTACCTGTTAAGTATTGTGGACTAGCTCTGTTACATCCTGTGTATTACTTTTAACCCGTTTTAGGAGGGAAATGAAATGCGTTTTAAGTTTGTTAATCCCAATTATAATAACTTCGTTGTCTGTCCGTCCGTCCGTCCGCTTGCACTTCGTGTAACGTCATTAACTTTATATAGCAATTTTTTTTTCGAATTTTTTGTATCGGTTTATTTTTCGATTTTTTTTAAATAAATAAAAACTCATTCCTCAGGAACCGACATGTAAACGTATCGTCATTTTCGACGGGTTACAGCTAGTATAATAATAAAAAAACAGCTAAAACCTGGCTTGATAGTAATACTCTAACACTCAACACAAACAAAACCAAATATCTTACTTCTAGTATAAAAGAAAATACCTAACCTTCCAATGAATGTGAAATAAAAGTACACATTTGTTCCAATCCCCACGATGATAACTGCCAGTGCTCCTATATTGATCGCACTGAGAAAATAAAATACTTAGGCCTTATCATTGATGCTAAACTTAAATGGGCTGACCATATAGAATTCATTGCCAATAAAATTAAAAAAACACTTTACTTTCTCAGAAATATAAGAAATTTTCTCGACATTAAACTTTTGAAAACAGTGTACTACGCTATATGTCAGACGATCATTGGACACGGAGTAATTGCGTGGGGTGGAGCGACGTTAACGGCAATTAATCCTTTAATTATTGTCCAGAAAACAATTTTAAAAACAATCTTAGGAACACCGATTACTACAAGTACAGACGAAATATTTAATAAATTAGAAGTTTTTGATGTTAGACAAATATATGCCAAAACTGTCCTAAATTACATGTACAAACACAAACAAACACATTTCACACAAACCCAAAACACTATACATACACGCAGAAACAAAGATGCTATTCAAGTCCCAAGAGCGCGAACCACGTATGGACAAAGGAACTTCAAACACATAGGCCCGAAACTGTACAATACAATGCTGGAAAGGGTATCACAAATTAACAATCCGAAAAATGTAAAAACAACTATTAAAATTTGGGTAAAAGAGATGGGTCGACCAGCTATTGGGAAACTCATCCAAACAAATTGAGATTGTATTAGTGTATATTTAGGCGATTATAAATCTTTTTTTAAAACTTATTTGTTCAAAATGTACTTTTTGTTTTAACCTATTTTGTATAAATGTACTTACATATAAGTTATAATTGTAAACTTTGCCTGTCTCAACACAGAGCTCTCTAGTGAGACAGGCATAGTATAATTTAACTCAAACAAATGTAAAAGTAAAGAAATGAAATAAATAAATAAAAAAAATAAAAAAAATAAAAGTTAAAACTACGCGTGTTATAAAAGAAAAAGTATGTATATAAATGATGAATATTATGTGAACGCAATATAATTACGCTAGCGTGACCCGTCGCGGCCGTGATAATACGACCGAACAGTGGTCGGTGGTCAATAAACTAATTACGATTCAATGGAAAAGTAAGTTTTTTTATTGTCCTGAACGCGTAGACAGTGTTCAGAATAATTTTAACGCAACCATCGTTGCGCTGAGTCAAGGCCAAGTTTATTAACAATTTATGGTTGTGATAAAAAATATTGTTTATTTGTTTATTCTATCGAATGTGTCATAAGTACATAACCTAGGCCCGAATAAGAGTCAATACTTAAATGATATAAAGGTTAAGGTACGCTTTGTAAGTGTCATTTTGTACTGAAACCAGCTGTGCCAGCGCGGCTTCGCACGCGTTGATTTTCAGTACACTGTTTGGATCGTCATAGAACTTTCGCAAACCTTCTAGAACACGCTCCTTCCAGAACTTTCAAGAAATTTATTGAATGTACAGGAACCTTCTAGACACACCGACACATTCCGCCACTTTATAGAACTTTCGGGAATTTTCTAGAACCTTCTCCTTCCAGAACTTTCTAGAGCAGGTTTTTCCGGAACCTTCTAGACTCACCGACACAGTCGTCGCGCCTATTTTGAAACAATCTGAATCATTTGCGGCCTTCCCATAACAAAACAATGTGCTAAAAAGCATATTTTCGTCACCCACTCCCACCTACGCTCAGCCACCCCCACCAAACTCGCACATTTTAAATGGGACACTAAGGGCTATCCACCACTATAACCACCAGGGGGTGGTAGTATCTGGTTGTGAAGAAAACTTGGCGGATAGGGAAACACGGGTTTCTTTATATATATATATATATATCTATCTATATATATATATATATATATATATATATATATTATATATATACTATATATATATATTGATTGACGCTTTTAAAGCGTACCCATTTTAACCTTTAAATCACTAAGGCCCGGTTGTTTCAAGTTGGATCAAAGTAAAAATTGGTTTAAAGCACAGATTTTTACATTCTCCACCAATCAAACGATCCGTTTCCGTAAAAATCTATGCTTTAAACCAACTTTTATTTTAATTCAACTTGAAACAACCGGACCTTAGTTATTCTCTGCCATGTATTCTGTATTCGGGCCATAGAGTTCTAAAATTCAAAGGTCCTTGTCCATGGATGAGATTTTTGACTCTGGATAATTTCTGAGAAATGGATTAAGCTTTTATTAGATTCTTTGGAGACAATTCTCGGCTTTTACAGTGCATTGTATAGATAATAATCTTTTAACAAATATTGTAACAATAATTGGTGATAATTATGCCAGCACAACGTTAGTAGACGGGACATATCTACTTGTATATGTATGCGTAAAGGTTCTATGAGAAATGTCAAGACATACAGGATGTCTCATAGCTAGTAGGAAAAAAATTATAGGTGGATTCCTGCTTTGATAATGAGTCGAAAAAGCAACCGTGAGTTATGTAGGTAAGAAATATCGAAGTTTGCATTGTTTGTTAATATTTCTGACTTATTTTTTGTGCAAAAATATCATTACAGTAACTTATAGCATTATAGTAAAGTATCATTACAGCAACTTATATCGTTTATTGTAATAGATCTGAGGAAGTGTGAAAGAGAGAGAATGGGTTTATAAGGACGCGCGCTCTAGAGCGAGCGCTTTTTATTGTATCGAGATCAATCGCCATTATTCCTTGTATAATTGCCGTATCATTGTACGTGAAATTTATACCGCAATAAAGAACCAAGATATCACATTTATGAAAAATTCATTCGCTTTAATACTTAAAAAAATTATTAAAACATTGCAAAAATTGAAAATAGAATTTTTAGCCTTTCCATAATCCACGCTCTACTAAAATCTTGTATCTATGACTTTGACACAATATTGCTTGATTTTGGAATATTGTCATTAACTAACTGACAGTGATAACCTGTGAGGATCTTTTTGTGAACGTACAAATCTTTCAAATAAGGAACAGAGTGAACCAAAAGAACACACTGAAACGCAGCGCCCTTCCGACCTTTCATTACTTCTCCACTATCCGAGTTCTAACGTTTGGTCCTTCGAGCCGGATGTGGTGTGGGAAAAAGTAAATGTGTTCAATGACATTTAGTCTTGCTCACAAAGATCGAACACATTGTTTGTGACGACATATAGTCATCAAAGGAGTAACAAAGGAATTTACTATGACGACATATTGTCACCAACAGAGTGCAAAAGGTTAATAGTCCATCCCTTCGGTATTCTCGGCTTCCCCTCGGTACAAGTCTTGTTGAAGCATGTAAGAGGTACCTACGTGTGCATGCTACTAACCTACTTGTCAGATCTTAGGTATAACAGAACACAGGTGAGGGGCAGCACGAGACAATCAATTAAAATGTTTTTTATTCAAATGAAAACGGATCTGCGGCAATTACTTACTATCGTAATAATATCATCAGGCGTATACGCTGCGTGCACGTGGACTTTTCTTATCACGTAATTACGATAATTTATGAGCAAAACAAACATAACCTACAACGAATAGTAAACGTAAGACGACACCTTGAAATCTATTTACTATAAAATATTTTGCAATAAATACTATCACTCCCACTTATTTAGCAGGCGCGTGCAGTGGGAACATTGAAGCATGACTTTTTTTTTAACGTATATTTTGGAAAAAAAATAGAAATCAAATATTTATGCTACAGATTTACATGATATATCAAAATATGTATGCTATGATAACAATTGTCATAGAAATATTACGAAATATATGTTCCGATTTTTTTTCCAAATAATTGGTTACGTAAAAGTCATGCTGCGATGTTTCCACTGCACGCCCCTGTTATTCAGTGGATTCATGACAAAGACATGACAGGACAAAGCTGAAACAATTGTTTACATCTCAACGAAATGGAAATGGATAGTTAATTTTTCTGTATTATTATTTTACCTTTAACTATTATTATTTGTACCTTTAACTGTATTATTATTTTATCTGTCTTATGTTTTTCTGTATTTTTATTATTATTATTATTATTATTACCGTTTAACTATTATTATTGTAACTTTTAACTGAATTATTATTTTAACTGTCTTATGTTATTTAAAAAAAATAAATTATTCTGTATATTTGTAAAAGCCCATAAGGGCTTTAAATAAATAAATGATATTGGCTTTATATTTCTGTACCTCTTATTTTGTTCTACTTATTCCAAATAAGCTGTATGACGTATAAATCATAAATAAAATAGAATAAAATAAATTAATTTTTCGAAATTTTGCAAAAAATGCAGATGAGACAATGAGCTTGGTGAAACTGAAATGGACCATGTCTAAGGACGGAAAGGAATAGAAAGATCGCACACTTGTATCGACCGCTCGGTGTCAGCTCTCAGATCAGAATGCCGATAAAAGTGGAGGTGTATTATTATGAGGGCAGGAGTTCAAGATGATTGCGCTCCTCTGTGATGCTGATGATGCTAGAAATAAACTTGAAGTACAGGTTTCTTGTAATACGCATGGAGGTGATCGCACTACATTGTTTATTATCCACTTAGGTATTCCAACTTTTATTTTATTATATACTTGCTACACAATAATTACATTAATGATTCTTTTTATTTTCCTTCTTCTTCGATGTTAAAGTAATAGATTGATGATGATGCATAATTATACGCCATTTTTTTTAATTAGTACAATGTAATTCTTTAATAGAAAATCAAAATGCGCATGAAAAACCGTAAACAAATGCTCCACATTATTTCACTCCGAGAAAGGATGGAAAGCACTTTGAGTCATTTCTATTTATGGTTTTTGTGTTTAGTTTGTAGAACTCCATGTTTATTTTTAATGACATTTAAAATAAATTAAAATTTGAATAAATATTATTATTAAGTTCTGCAGGTTAAGTGTTATTTTTAATGTGAGAGCTGTTTCGACTTGTAAGGCCATCGTCAAACAGTGGATGTTTCGTAATCGCCGCGCGCGGGCCGCGCATTGATTTTGATTGATTGGATTGGCACTCGATGTGTTCTGCGCCAATCGTTAGCCAGGATTCGAATTTTTAAAAATCCGCCCAGTGATAGGTGAAATGCGTGTCAGGTGTCGTTTTCGGTGAGAACCGAGATTCCTCTTCGTGTGTGTTCAAGATCAGTTCAACTTAGCCTTCCGGAAGAGACACACCAGCTGTTCCGGATTCGACGAAGCCAGGAGAATTGCGATAGAAGCGGCACCCGACGTACCAGGAAAACGCAAGTACAATTTTTCCACGGTCATAGTTAGCTTTGGCCCAGTGTATCTCGGGTGTCATTTATTATCAATCATTATCGGTGGCGATTGGAAAGGAAAATCTTTCTTTCTAATATCCGACCTGCGTGCGATGGTGGCGAGCTGTCCGTCATCGTACAGTGGATATACCACATAAAATCGACTCGTGCATTAAGTTTTGAAGTGGAGACCTTGGAAGAATAAAAGAGGCGTCCGAAGACCTCAAAAGAGATGGGCCGACGATATGGCCGCTGCGGGGGTAAGGATGGCTACAATAACCAAAAAACAGAGAATGATGGAAGGGTATGGAAGAAATCTATATCTAGCGGTGGAGAGGTGAAGGCTGAAGAAGAAGAAGAAGAAGAATGTAGTAAAAAAATTAACTACAAAATGTAAAATTTTGGTTAATATACAAATGTAATATTAGGTGTACCCATAAGTAATCAATTATTTAAGTGGCAACAAAAAAGAATTTAACTAATTTAATGTTATTTTTAATCGATTTAATATCCATCGTTATCTAGGACCTTTTGCCATCTTGTTGGTAGACTTTTAAGAAAAATATGCTTCTAGGTGTTTTTAAAGTGTCATTATCAAACCCTGCCGGGCGCCCACTTCGATCGCTGTCAGACAAGTCAAAATCACCATTGGAAAATTTTCTAAATCAACGTCGGCGCTTATTTACTTTCTATACGTCTCCATACACATCACAAGTTTTCTTTGTTGCAACCGTTGCGTTAACACCCGGTCGAAAATGAAACAGCATGCAATGACGTAAATGTTCTTCAGTTAGTTGATTGTCCGCGTGAGTCCGAGTGATAATTTTTTTAAAATATAATTGTCACAACTCACAAGACCACGGATTATATTATTGCGTATAAAACACGTCTTCACACGTTCACTTTACTGAGCTTGACTGAAGCAAACATTCCACACCAAAAATAATTGATTACTCATGGGTACACCTATTATTAACTTAAGAAATAAATTATAAAAAAAGTAACCCATAAAAACCAAGTTTTTATTGTACTCCCTTTCTTTGTAAAATATAACAACAATTTAAGATGAATTAAAACATATAACATAACACTAAACTTACAGTAATTTCATACATTTCTAAAATGTCAGATGATTTGATAAGACACTTCATACTTTGAAGATTAAGTTCTAAAAACATTTGTCAGTCAATTTAGATTTTCGAAATTCGTAGTGAAGTACCTATTACGTATACCGACGGAGTAATTCAAATTTAGAAAATATTCCGCAACGTTATCGGGCCGCCGTTGCTAGTAATCAAACTTTTGTAATGATTCCAATGATGAAAAAACTATTAAAAATTTGAAAAATCCAAAATTATACTATAATTATTTTTTTTTTTTTACGAAAATTTGATAGATCTTCTTGATCATCGCCACGAGTCTGCTTGCAATGTTTCAGCTCGATTGGATCACGGGAGAAGGGTCAAAAATCGATGCAAAGTTTTTTCGACGGCAAGCCGGCAAGCAAGCAAACAGACGCCACGAGTTAATATAAAGGGAGTAAAAACCCTCATGTTTCAAACTATTAGAACGATACGAATAATTTGGTGCTGAGCTTAAAATTGTACCGTTTTCAATATTTTTATTTAATATTAAAACTACATTTAAATCATAATACATTTGTCTATTACAATCTACTTAGATACATTTTATTTTATTGCTTTGCCTCTCCAACAATGAGACTTGCTCATGTGCTTGGTGAGGGGCTTACACTTTATTAGTTTGTTTTGGATTTGGCTTATTTGTTCCTTAGCTATATGTCTTGTTATGCATTGTCAAATTGTATCGATCTAAAGTGTTGGTTTATTTTTTTCTTTAATTGTTGTAAGTCATCGATTTTCTTAATATCTGTAGGTAGGTTATTGAAGTTTTTTATGCCCAAGTATATGTAGTTTTGTTGACACAGTTTGGTATTATATTTTGGGATTTTAAAATTATTTTTGAATCTTAATGATGTGTTTTTTTCAAATTTAGCAGTTATATTTTCTTTAATTAGTTGTATAATTGACGTTTTTTTGTAAACATTCTCTAATTTTGGAACTTGGAATTTAGAGAAAAGTAATTGTGTAGAGAAGGTTTTTCTTTTTTTTAATATTACTTTTATAATTGATCTTTGGATTACTTTCACTGTGTTTATGATGTTATTATACGCCCCTCCCCATCCAATGATTCCATATTGGAGTAGTGCATGGACAGAAGCGTAATAAACCATTTTTAAATTATCTATGGTTAGTGTGTTACGCAATCTTATGAACATATATATGCATTTCCTTATTCTTTTGACCAACTCGCTAATGTGGCTGTGCCATTTTAGGTGTTGGTCTATTATTACACCGAGGTATTTTAGTTCTCTTTTAGATTCTAGGGTTGAGCATTTGTCATATTTATGAATCAATGTTTTTTTTTTAAATCAGCACAATAGAAGATGCTCCAATCTTCTAGCTGTTTGCGAGGTAATCAAGAATGCCAACGATTGGACATGATAGCCTTATCAAGATATCAATTTGTCCAGCCGGCTGGAGGAGACAATGCAGCGATGGTCGTCACGCCCGCGATTTGAGGTCGCACGGACACATCAGCCTTCGCATCTCCACGGATCGCGGGGGATATTGCATAACACTATACCTCTAGACTATAGCACGAAACCCTCAGCATCACGGCCTTACCTCGTCATGAAAAGGCTGCTTGAAAATAATGACCGAATTCAGACATCAAATTCAATTAAACGTAACGTTAGATAGTTTTCATTTTTGATGTGTTAACATCTTTCCTCTCGCTTTCCTGCAATCTGTGGCAGTGATTTCGTGGAAATGGACGGAAATGCGTAACAGGAAATAAGACGCCAGGGAAGCGCGCGCAATTTCATTTAATGCTATGGGAAAAAAATCATCTTTTA
Organism: Agrypnia vestita; assembly: GCA_016648135.1. Classification (NCBI taxonomy): domain Eukaryota; kingdom Metazoa; phylum Arthropoda; class Insecta; order Trichoptera; family Phryganeidae; genus Agrypnia; species Agrypnia vestita. The sequence goes on along the minus strand of JADDOH010010949.1, from coordinate 488 downwards.
TAAACAAATCAATGTCCATCACAGCGAAGACGCACACTTCCAACAGCCAAAGCTTCTGATTTTGTATATATGCTACGCAACTGGAGAGTTTTGTAAGAATGTGATGTTGCTTGAGTTAATTAGTGTATATTATAGATATCTCACAGAGACGAAACTGTATTTATTATGGGAAAGTAGGTATAGAAGTCATTTGGGTGTACACAGGACTTATGACCTGTCTTTTTATGGTTGGCTTAAGTGATCACTTTACACAATTGTAACATTCGCCATTTCCACCCATGATAGAATATACCATGCTTATTCTTTTTTTTTTTTTTGGAAGTTGTATATATGTTCAAATTGCGTGAAAAGCTTTCATATATGAGTTGTAAGCGCCTTTTTCCATGCGGCCTGTACAAAGCCATTTTCATTCCCCTAAATCCCCACAGATGTCGCTAATGAGAAAATCTACATTTGATTACGGAATTTTGGGAGCAATATACTTTATT
>JADDOH010010948.1:0-56659 GCA_016648135.1 Agrypnia vestita | reverse complement strand
GAAAAAATATTATAATTGTGTTCTATAACGCCACTCTGGGACAGGCGTAGCCTAGTAGAGTGGCATAATCCACAAACTAAACAAAACAAAAAAAATGTGTAATTTATCTTATGTTTTATTGTTAAATTAGTATTAAGTATCTTTATTTGTAAACAAGGATTTTTTAAATAAATAAATTAAATTAAATTAAAAGTCTTTCCAAAAATATTCAAATCCTGCGCCAATTCGATGGCCGACTTCAGCGCCGTCGCGGAATGTTTTATTACTGTTTTTTAGCATAACTTCTTTATCTAATCTGGGTCGAATGCCACTGACTTTCCTACTTATTGATGAGAGCCAGATCCAGCCACGAGGAAGCTGCAGTACAGATCAGAACAAAAACCGTTGATGGGGGCCAAAATAATAGATTATTATCAAATCATTTGTGACTAACGAACGGAATGTAACTTAAGCAATGTTTACTGTATTGAATTTTAAGGTTCTTCCGAAAATAGTCAATTATGCTTGTTTGTTACGAAATATTTGTTTTATGCCTTAATTCAAACCTTATGTATACAGGGTTATTTGGAAAACATTGATAACCTCGCAGGACAATATTCCTGCCTTGATTATGAGTCGAAAATGTTCAAGCTATTATGACCTAATATCAATATTTAAGGAGATACGCGACATCAAAGTTTGCATTTTTTTCTCAATATTTCTGACTTATTTTTTGTAAAACGTTGGACTACCATTACATAACTCATATCGATTACGAAAAATTCATTCGTTTCAATACAAGTTAAATAAAATTATAAAACCCTAAAAAAATTCCAATTGGAATTCGAGGGTTTTTATTTTTTTATTTGACTTGTATTAAAGGGAATAAATTTTTCATATTCGATATAAGTTACTGTAATGTTAGTTCAACGTTTTACAAAAAATAATTCAGAAATATTGAAAAAAAATGCAAACTTTGATGATTTTCGACTCATAATCAAGGCAGGAATATAGTTCTGCGAGGTTATTAATGTTTTACAAATAACCCTGTATATACTTACTAGCAATAGTTTTCAATCTTCGTCATTGCATCACGTTGAATTTTCTTTGCTGTGAAATATTAGTTAATTTGTTTGTCAATTAGGAATATTCTGTACCTATGTATTGAGTCAGTCGTGTTTTTTTGCTAAGAAATATTTATTTTATACCATATTTCATAATGTACTTACTCGTTTTACATATAGTACTTAATAGCAACAGAGAACAACGTTGAATTTTCTTTGCAATGAAAATATTAGTTAATTTGCTTGTCAATTAGGAATCTTCTGTACCTATGTATTGAGTCAGTTATGTTTTTTTGCTACGAAATATTTATTTTATACCATATTTCATAATGTACTTACTCGTTTTACATATAGTACTTAATAGCAACAGAGAACAACGTTGAATTTTCTTCGCAGGGAAATATTTGTTAATTAGCTTGACATTTAGGAATTTTATGTATCTATTTATTGAGTCAGGCATTTAATTTGCATTATTTTTATTCAATTGATTCAGCAATATTGTAGAATAACATTAAAAAAAATATTGATTATATTATTTATATATATCTACTTTTTACACCAACATGTTTCAATTCGAAAAAAAATTCCAATAATTGCGAGTAATCAAGAACTTCAGTAATATTTAAAAATATTTTTTCAAATAATTTAGAAAAACAAGAAACTAAAGACATTTCATTCTGATATTTTGACAGTTATACAACACCCTGACGATTGAAAGGTTTTTCTGAAACATGTTAGTGTAATTAATCAAATAAAGAGAACAGATATATATATAAATAATATAATGAATATATATTTTTTTTAATTTGCATTACTTTAATCCTTCAGAAACGGGATGGAAAAATAATAATTGCGGGTATATTTTATGCTTGAATTTAAATTTGTATTTTATCGACAGTATTCTGAAAATAACAAGATTTTAATTGGTTATATGCCTCCCTCTCCCCTACCTATCCTATTCTATCCTACCCTACTTATACATACATAAAGAGGTATAGTTTGTGAGTTTGTAAGTTTGTTAAGTTTGGATGTAGGAGGTAATCTCCGAAACCACTCAGCGATTTCAAAAATTCTTTCAGGGTGGTTTTAGGCTACATATTATCCGTTAAAACAAAAGTGCTTTTCGTGGTGACCTATTTTACAAGTAAGTCAACGAAAATATGGTCGAGCGATGCGTTTTTTACGAACGCTGTCTTAACGGTAAGAGATATTTAAATACTTTCTGTAAAGAAGTTATAGGACTCAGTTCTATAAAATGTCCGACGGCATATATCTGTATGTTAAGGTTAATACACAAAAATGAATAAAATATATATTTAAAATTAATTTTTATCTGTCGGGGGTAATAATCGTCAGTGATATTTTATGTAAATAAAAATTGCCATTCATACAACATTGTTTGGACGAGTAGTTTAGATTATATTAATTTTTCACTGATACGCTTCTAGTCTCAAACTGAATTCCACGCGGGCGAGTTTTATATAATATAAAAAAATATTAATTGTATTATTTGTATATATCTACTTCTTTTATTTGATTAATTACACTAACATGTTTCAGAAAAACCTTTTCATCGTCAGGGTGTTGTATAACTGTCAAAATATCAGAATGAAATGTGTTTTGTTTCTTGTTTTTCTAAATAATTGAAATATTATTTTTAAATATTATTACTGAAGTTCTTGATTACTCGCAATTATTGGAAAAAAATTTAGAATTGGGCTAGTTGTTAAATTTAGTTTATTATTAATAATTTTTTGTTTACTTTTACATACTACACTAATTTCTAATTATTCAATTTCAGACCAAAATTATTTATGTGTAATATAGAAAGTCCTAAATTTTTATCAAAACCGTGATCATTTTCTAATAGATGATTTGAAAATTCAAGAATATTTGATGTCTGAATATTCATGTTTTTTTTTAAAATTTCAATTTGCAATGTTGCTGAATCAATTGAAAAAAAAATATATATTCATCAAAAACTTATATTTTAGACAAAACTTCACATTGCAATGACTGGTTTGCGTGATGATAAAGTCTATATCACTTCCGTGCCGTTCGTCATCAAATAAACAGGTATTTTTTAATAATGTCCACACATCGTGAAGAACCGACACTGCAGTCTGTGTAGATGCGTGTAACAAAATATTTATGTATTTATTTTACCGGCCATCTTCCATTCGGAGCTGCCAAGAAGCTACATCTCAGTTGTCGCTTCCTTAGACGTGTCCAAGCCACCTTAACTGAGTCCTTTCCATGTATTGATAAAACGGTTCTATTCACAGATTATTTTTTACTAGCTGTGACCCGTTGAAAATGACAGTACTTTTACATAAGGAATAAGTATTTATTTAATTACAAAAAGGAACGTAAAAAAAATTGGAAAAAAAATTTAGTAAGAAAATCGTAAAAAAATCCAAAAAAAATTCTTAAAAACGGGACAGACAGAGGGATGGATGGACGGACAGACGGACAGACAGACAGCAAATTATTATAATTGGGGTGTCAATACTTCTTGGCTCTTGGCTACAATAGTTTAAAACGTTTAGAGACTAGAAGGAATGTATATTTGACTATGCATTTTTATCGATTGTTGCGCGGTATGATCGATATTCCTGAAATTGTGCGGAGCAATTGTCTGTATGTTCCTGATGAGACAGCTTCAGCATAGATTGTTTCACACTCAAGAAATATACAGGACCAACCAGCCAACAGTTAGGTTAGGTTAGGTTAGGTTAAAGAGGTTAGTTAAGAGCTACCGCTATGCTGAACAATATCACTGGACGTTGATCTGTTCCATATCACTGAAAGGGTTTTCCGAAGCAGGATTCTCCTACACCTTTGATATGAATCATTTTATATTCGTGTTATAACATTTACGATTTGAGTGCATGTTTGTGTTGTATACAAAATAAATTGAATTGAATTCTTAATCGACCCAAGAGGTAATATTACTCCTGCTGTTTCTTATTACATTCACATTAATAATGGATTTAATCTCAAATGTAAAAATAGTGAGAATAATGTTCTACTCGTTGTTTTAATAAATAAATTTGTTTTAAATCTGTTCCCAAGGCCAGACGAAATTACTAGCGGGTGTGTATACCCGTATTTATTATTTTGAAATAAATTTACATTAAATCCATAGGTTTTTGCTCATTTTCATCATGTGTCATGATGGCAAACGCCTGTGGTGCAATACGACACGTACACAACGTGGAATTACGTAGTAACGAGTGAACTAACTGTACACGATAATATGACTCGGGCACTCGCCGTGCACGTGGTAACTACACAACCGACGTGCGTTTTAGGTCATTCCGAAAATAATGGACGATTCTAGTTTAAAAACAAATTTTTGATTTTAATGACGCAAGGGTTGACGGGGTCAGAAAGAGAGGGCGGCCCGAAAGGCGTGGCCAGGTTAACCAGATACCGGAAGTTGGTCCTGTCAGGAGCCTCAACAAACATCAAGCTTGCACGAAAAGATGTATGCATGTGCATGAGGCGAGAGTTGTGTGTCAGGACAGAAAAGGGCTTAAGGGAATAAGAAAACAGTAGAGTTTTTATTATAGATGCAACGAATACTACTTTCACGAATACGAATATCAAGCCTACTTACTATTCGGCGAATACGAAAACGAATAATTCAACAAGGTAATAAATAACACACCACTCTTCCTATTTTACTAAGAGATTTAATAATTAAAATTTACCACCGGCAAATTTTTGTTCACAAAGCACAACATTTCTTTTATCCGTTTGTACATTCCCAGCGGTCGAAAATAAATATAACTTTTTTCGCGCTTATGAGAGGTCATGTTATTAGATTTAATTTTTTTTTTAAATATTTTATAAGAGTTAACACTTTTACACACATCGGAAATAAAGTGGAACGAAAAATACGTGTTACAAAACAAAAACTACATGAAATGACCACTTAACCTTATTAATAACCCAACGAAACTAGATGAAAGAACTCATGTTATGCTGTGAAACAAGTAAAAATTGACAACTTGAGAACTCAACAAATCTATTCATCCAATGTTAGGGGAATCCCCGATAGTAGAGTGCATAGGTGTGTACACGTGCACAGCCAAACCGTAAATTGCGTTGCGTTCAGTTATAAATAGTTTGATAACCAAATTAATTAATCAATTAGAAAGACATACAGAAAAATCTAATTCACGAAAAAATATTAGGTTACTACTGGGATTCGAACCCAGGTCATCTCCTTTCCGGGGCCGGTGCTCTGACCACTAAGCTATAGCAACCCTCTAACCTAATATTTTTTCGTGAATTAGATTTTTCTGTATGTCTTTCTAATTGATTAATTAATTTGGTTATTAAATATTTCACAGAACTTTGTTCTGAAAAATTACAACTTCACAAATATGAATGTGTTCTTGAATATATAATATCTGTTGTATAAATGTATGTCCAAATAAAAATGAATTATTCAATTAATCATGGCGTCCATCTAGCGGTGGCATTGCAAAGTAATTTCAACTACCGTATCAAAAAAGTGGATTGCTCTATGGACAAAAATAAAAATTAATCAATTAATAAAAATAAGAACTACATATAAGGTCGATATATTCACGGAAACATAGAGGGTTGCTATAGCTTAGTGGTCAGAGCACCGGCCCCGGAAAGGAGGTGACCTGGGTTCGAATCCCAGTAGTAACCTAATATTTTTTCGTGAATTAGATTTTTCTGTATGTCTTTCTAATTGATTAATTAATTTGGTTATTAAATATTTCACAGAACTTTGTTCTGAAAAATTACAACTTCACAAATATGAATGTGTTCTTGAATATAAATAGTTTGTTTTCAATATTCGTGACGATATTCGGCGAATACAAATATTTGGTAAATATCCACTATTCGACGAATACGAATATTCGTATTCGTTGCATTACTGTTTTTATTTATTTTTTTTGTTTTAGGAATCTCAATAGTACAATTTATTATAATGACACAATGTATTGAATAGTTGATAGACCAATTATAGAGATCCACGGCATAATTTAAAATATTAAAATCAAAGCAAAACAGAAATGAATAATAACAATTAAAATCAAAAAGAGAACCAAAATTAATAAAACATAGTAATCAAAGTAATCTAGAAAGGACAAGAGAAAAACATTAAGAAAACAATAAATAAATAGAGAGATAGGAATGGGAGTGAGAGGAGGAAGTGGAGTGAGATGGCTGGGATTGTGGCTGAGCGAAGTGTGTGTATGTGGTGAGGATAGGGTCTATGTGCAAAGGGTGTTAAGAGTTAGGCTGTGGTAGGCATATGCTTATGTTCGGTCTGAGTCAGTCCGGTGTAGACATAGAAACAAGTGATATAGGCGGTTCAAATACGATTTTTTAATTGCCCGACCAAATTTCTGTTAAAGGCTACGAAACCGGTCACCGGACATTCTGTACATTATGTATTGTGTAATAAATTTATACTCTGACATCTTATGTTACGCGACAGGGACGCCCTCCCTCGCACGCCAATTTGTAGTGGTCGAATTCTAACGTTCATGTGTAAAGTGATCACTTAACCCAACCGTACCGTAGGTCGTAAGCCCTATCAACACCCAAAAACTTCCACACCTACTTTCCGATAAAAAAATATAATTTCGTCTCTACGAGACATCTGTAATTATCTTGATCATTGATGGCTAAAATGTTTCACTTCAAAAATGGTTCGACTTAGCCGCAATGATCGATTGCAGGAAAGCGAGAGGAAAGATGTTACACATCAAAAATTGACAAGTTGTGAAGGCGGTACAGTGCTGGTATCGAGGACGCGCGCGATCGTTGACACCACAACATAGACCAGAACATAGAAAGGGTTGATGCAGTACCTACCGCCGACCTCCAAGCCTCGTCGGAGCAGCAGAACCGGTTCTGGCAATGCACAACAATGGCCAGCGAGGGAATGTCCGCCGGGCTACGTGTGCGTCTGCACGTCTCCTCGAAACCTGTGCAGCCTAGTCAGTGTAGCCAATAATCGACCATAAATATTTATGGCGGTTTTCTCATTTTTCCTGGTGTTACACAGACAAATACATCAGCAAAGTAATTACGTTTCACTCATACATTGAGGACTAAGACTCATAAACTAAAGTAGTCAACTCTTATTAGTGGCACGTGAGCATGCGCAGTATTGATCTTCTTTAGCCCTTGCTTATTAGTGGCATGTGTGTACGCACATTGCAAATTATAAGTATGCTCATTAGTGGCATGCTCCGCCGCACCGGTTGATTTATGAGCATGCTAATGTCATTCACCATGAGAAGGGGTATCTTTTGAGCATGTGTGAACAGGCTTGCTTATTATGAGCATGCTTATGTCATTCGTGGCTAGTATCGATTTTCAATGCGATCTTCTCAGTCCGTGACAGATGAAACAAATATGGCGCGTTGGGGAGATGATAAAACATTACTTTTCGTGACTTATTATAGGAATCACGAATGTCTGTGGAATACTCGGTCACCGCTATGTAAAAATAATATAGTGAGAAATAATGTTTATGAAACTTTATTAATAGGCAAACTAAAATCAAAAATGTGCGGATGGAAAATCGGGAACTTTTTTGATTTATTGGTTCACTTGAATTTTCTATTTCAGTTTGCAAAGTTTCCATTTTGAACAAGAGCGTCTCTATTCTATGACAAGAGCATGCCACTAATAAGCATGTGTGTTTGATTGTTAGCTTTGGGCATGCTTATTTATGAGCATGCCACTAATAAGCATGCCAGTAATGAGCAAGTGTGTACAGTTGTTAGAGCATGCTTATTGGTGGCATGCTCATACAAATATGGCGCGTTGGGGAGATGATAAAACATTACTTTTCGTGACTTATTATAGGAATCACGAACGTCTGTGGAATACTCGGTCATCGCTATGCTAAAATACATATATAGCAAGAAATAATGTTTATGAAACTTTATTAAAAGACATGGATGATTCAAATCTTACAATAAAAATTATAAAAACAAAAATCAAAAATATTTTGATTTATAGGTTCACTTGAATTTTCTATTTCAGTTTGCAAACTTTCCATTTTGAACTAGAATTCCTCTCTATTCTGTGACAAGACCATGCCACGAATAAGCATGTGTGTTTGATTGTTAGCTTTGAGCATGCTTATTTATGAGCATGCTTAAAATAAGCATGCTAATAATGAGCAAGTGTGTACAGTTGTTAGGGCATGCTAGTTTTGAGCATCCTAATGAGCATGCCAGTATAAGCATGTGTATCTGTACCTTAATAGTTTAAAGATATTCGTATTACGATATCGTTATTTTTTAGTAAAATGATTTTACTCTACATTAGATTATTCTGTGTGTAGTTAGTTTTCTGTGATATTTTGCCGCGTGTACCTGACCCTTCTGGCCCGAGAGGTCAGATATACACGGAAGAATATCCCAGAAAACTACACTCAGAACGGCGGTGAAAACCTGAGAACATTTTCACATTTGATTCGGTGTAAAAAATATTAATATTTTTATATGTATATTCTGAGAGCACAATACTCCATTTTAAAAATATAAAGGTATCATTACTGGCCGCGAAATCTATGTATACTATTCATGAGAAAATACTTCAAATGTTTCTAGCATAGTCCAATCAAAAATACAGAAGGGTCCTAGATTTAGAACATATATAGAACTTTAAAAAAATTTAACTGTTGAAATTCTTACGATGGAATTATTGAACGTTGCATCGCGTAGAGTAATCACTGAGCCAGCTCAAATAGGTTGTAAGCCCTTCGATACAAGTTTTTCATATAAAAAGCCTCGTCTCTGTGATCCCTCTGTAATTCATCTTAATTAAAAAATAACATTTATGTGGACGTCCCTATAAAAAGGTTGTGTATAGTGCATCAGGTTCCGAAGCGATTTTATCGTTTTAAAATGTTATATATAGATGTTACTAGACGTAAAATTAATAACCATAATTGACAAGCGAATTTATAATTAAAAAATAAAATAAAAATTAATCCTGGTTATTTATTTCACGTGTTTTTTCTCTCTCCTAAAAAATTTGGTTTTTGCATATTGACCCTTTTTATAAGGGACGCCTTCATATATTGTCTACGTTTCATTTATTTATAGAGCAATGAATATACAAAAAAAAATTACAAATAAATTTAAATGCTATTGAAGAAAAGCTTCTGGTATAATTATCTTTAACCCAAATGATTATAACATAAATTAGACTGGTGTTAAAAATAGTACATTTGTGAGAAACAATTGGTTTATTTTTAAATTATTCATGATATTCATATTTCCATTCACTTTCATTATTCTGTCAACAGTTTTCGCATTAGTAATGTATTTATACGTTTTTCAATGTTTCACATAAAAGTATATATGTAAATGTTATCTATTTATTACTCCCTTTATATTAACTCGTGGCGTCTGCTTGCTTGCCGACAACAAAAACTTTGGATCGATTTTTGACCCTTTTCCCGTGATCCAATCGAGCTGAAACTTAGCAAGCAGACTCGTGGCGACGATCAAGAAGATCTATAAAATTTTCGTTAAAAAATATTAATAATTATAGTATAACTTTGGATTTTTAGAAATTTTATTGGTTTTTTCAAATTGGAAGCATTAGAAAAGTTTGATTAGCAACGGCGCGGCGGCCCGATAACGTCGCGGAATATTTTCTAAATTTGAATTACTCCGTCGGTATAATAGGTACATCACTACGAATTTCGAAAATTTACAAAACAATTGGTTCACAGATAACAGCAAAATTGGGTTTTTTGGGAAAAAATCAAATAATAATTTATTTATTTTAGATTTCTGCTTAGTTTTGAAGAATTCTACATTACTCAAATCTGCTTCTGACTAAATCATTTGACGCTGGAAATTCATAAGGTACGATATTGATGATAATTGAATCTATCAAAATCTTGACATCTCAAAACATGTGACATTTTAGAAATATATTAAATTTCTGTGAGTTTAGTGTTATGTTATATGTTTTAATTCGTCTTTAATTATTGTTATATTTTACAAAGAAAGGGAGTATAGTAAAAACTTGGTTTTTATGTGTTACTTTTTTTGGTTCGAAAACCACAGTAAATTTAACACCAAACATGATTAATTAGAACGGGCAAACATCAACCTGAAATCAGACCACATTGGTTAGCATTATCGTATTTATCGTGTTCTCACCGCTAGTATACTCTCATAGCTAGCAGTAAAAACATTACAGGTGGATTCCTGCTTTGATAACGAGTTGAAAGTGTTCAAACAAACATGGCCTAATATCAATGGTTAAGGAGATGCGCAGTATCTAAAATTTGGCATTTTTTAAATAGTTCCGACTTATTTTTTTCGAAAAGTTGAAATATCATTACAGTATTTTTGAGTTTTGTTCAAATCTTTCAGAACGGTAGTACTGGATTTCTTGTCAGATTTGAACAAAACTCAAAAATATTCTGAATGAAAAATACTGGTAAAAAAGGGAATTTAATAAAAATTGAAAATAATAAATATTTCTGGCGTATCTTATTGTAATGTTAGTAATTCGGAAAGAATTTCATTACACAAAAAAGTATATTGCTTCATAAATTCCGTAAAATCAATTGTGGGAGTCTCATTTGATCGACATTAACGATATCAAAAAAAAAAAAAAAATTAGCGACATCTGTGGGGATTTAGGGAGAAGGAAAATGGCTGTCACAGGCCAGTAAAAAATAAGCGGTTGTTACAACACATACGTGATGTGTGTCATATAATCCAAATATATACAACTTTCAAAAATTAGTAAGACATGGTATATTCTATCATGGTGGAAATGGCGAACGTTACATATGTGTAAAGTGATCACTTAAGCCTACCATATGATCGGTCGTAAGTCCGATATACACCATTAAATGACTTCTATATCTACTTTCCCATAATAATAATAAAATACAGTTTCGTCTCTGTGAGACATCCATAATATACATTAATTTATCATTACAGTAACTTATATCGATTATGAAAAATTCATTATTTTATTTTTGGATTAGTTACTGTGCGTCCGTCAAGAATGTTATTTTTAAAGATTTTAAATTCTTTAAAAAATCGAATGGCTATCCATTTGAACAGGTTTCTAGGTCAATGTCCCGCTTCCTAAGTAAACTTAATTTAATTTTACTTAATTTAATTGACTTCCTCAATAAATCTGCGGGCATTCGTAAACATTAAAATTCAGAATTCTTTTCATAGGGTTGATTACGTGCGATATAACCTGGAAATAGTTAAGCCATATAAGAAAAAAGTATATACACAAAATTGTCTAATGTACAGAGGTGGAAAAATATACGATGAGATGCCAGAAAACATGAAGATTATAAATAAGATAAATGAATTTAAAAACAAATGCTGTAATTATTGTAAAAATAGTATAGAATTGTAGAGCATAAGATGTATTATTAATTATAGATTGTACCATAGATTAGATGTAAATGTAAATATGTAGGTTATTATGGATAGTATATTAGTAATAGATTTAAGAATGAAAGTGTTAAATACTAGTTAATATACAAACTGCAATATTAACTAACTTAAGAAATATATATAAAAAATAGTGGAAATACTGAAAAGTTGATCTCAATATTGAATAATTTGAGAATAATATGCAATAGAAAAATAATTATGTACTAAATTTTAAATTATTTGATTTCAGAGAATTTGTTAAATAACATGTCGTCATTAGATTATAGAATCAGAAAGAATTACATGTAATCTATGATTTCACAACTCTCTACAACTTTTACACTAAAATTGGAAGATACTAGAAGCTTCTAGGATGGGAATCTATGATTTTATATTGCGAAATCAATCTTTAATGTAAACAAATTATTTTTTACATTTACACACTTTACAATATGAATGGACTCACTGTTTCTGTTAATCAAAATGACCTACGATCTCTGAGTTGTTGATTATCTTCTTAATTTGACTCAGTTTTTTTACAAAATGCCGATTACAATTTAACTTTCACAACACATAAAATTATCGCGAAATCGTAGTTTCGTAGCATCATGTGTCTTTAGTTTAATTTCGGCTGCGAGTTAAGGCTACGAAAACAACGCCATCTAGCGTAGCATACATAGACAATTATGTATTTTGATATTTGGGTTGTGGAACGAATCAGATGAGATCCATTATTTATAAAAGTTCTCTGGGTTACGATCACGTTTCCGGAACAAAGTATACACGCAATCCAAGGATTAGTTGTACTAATGGACACAAATTAAAATTATCTGATTTAATTAACCACTTAAGTAAAATTATAAATTATAATTAATTAATTAATATATTTTGTTTAATCATGTATAAAAACTTAAATTTTAATCAATATTATTACCAAGTTCTGCAGGGTAAGCGTTATTTTAAATGTGACAACTGTTTCGGTTGTTAGGCCATTATAACTTAATAATAATATTAATTAAAATTTAATTTACTCTAAATTTCATTGAAAATAAACAAAGCACAAAAACCATAAATAAAGTATAAAAACAGGCACAAAGTGCCCACAAGTTTTATGCGTTATATTATGTTATTATAACTATAGTTATAAACCGTCAAAAATGACGAAACATTGGTTCTCGTCTTTGTTAAGCCCTAGTATATATTTATAGTATCTTTTTGGCGGTCCACGGAGAGGCGACCGTGGCAACATGCGTATAGCGGCCGGTTCGGGTTTGCTGGCAAGTAAATTTCACTATAATTGCTCTAGAATATTTAGATAGAGTTTCTATAAAGGATGTAAACTAGTAGCAAAAACTACGGTGAACTCCTGCCTTTGTAATAAGTAGAAAATGTTCAAGCAACCATGAGCTGATATCAACAAAGTGTATATAACTTACGCCCTCGAAAATAATAATCAGTCCGACCTCTGCCTCCGCAGGTAAAGGTCGTCCTCCTGATGACGTTGAATAAGCATTCAACGAAACGTCGAGAATCGTTTCTCGGAAAAACATACGGTTCGTATAAAATGTCCGCAACTATTTTCACTTAATTATGTAACGTCTGTCGAAGCCGGGTATTTTATGTATACTTTAGAACTGTATAAACAGTGTTTGTTAATAATTAAGTATTTAATAATAATAATGTAGTAATAATAAGTATGTAATAAGTACGTATCTAATAATTCATCAGTTTATTTTTATAATAAAATAAAACGCTTATTTAAAAAGAGTAAACTGGAGTGTATTCAATATTACACTTAGAAAGCCTTGAAATTTATTGTAGCTACACAACAAAATTTTGAAAAAAACAAACTTCCCAATCGCTCGCGGCATGTCAGTTGGGAACCACTGTTCTGGGTCTAATTTTGTCTCATGTCTACTATTCAAGTAGGTATATGCTTCGTCCGTCGATTATCTGTGCGTCATGCAAATTAGGCCGCCCATTGCCATTTACGGATTTTGGCAATGTGACAATGACAGTGGCTTCCTTGACCTTAGTCTGCGCTCGATCCCACGTGTTTATTTTGTCTCTTTTAGTGATTTCAGTATATTTTTTACACGTCCAATTTATCAAAATAATCTCTGAATGTAACTTTATTTAAAAAAATATTTATTTGTTCCCCGTCAGTGTAACACACTTGCGTCACCGTTTTTTCTAATCCTCAAAACACTTCTTAAACGCACTTTTTACTCCCTTTCTTTCAACTCGTAGCGTCTGCTTGCTTGTCTGTCGAAAAAACTTTGGATCGATTTTTAACCCTTTTCCCGTGATCCAATCGAGCTGAAACTTTGCAGGCAGACTCGTGGCGACAATAAAAATGATCTAACAAGTTTTCGTTTAAATTTTTTAAATAATTATAGTATAATTTTGGAATTTTCGAAATTTTTATTACTCCCTTTCGTAGCGTTGCCCGACTCGAGCCCGACGCGTGGGGTAGGCACGAAACCTCTTTCAATGGTAGTAAATGAGAAAGGGAGTATAATAAAATCTTGGTTATATGGGTTAGTTTTTTTTCGTTTGAAAATTTGTCACTGCCATGAAATGTGACACTTCTGTATTTTATTTTTTGATTGCTGTGTGAAACAGTATTCCTTTTTAACATTTATCTACACTAGAATACGCCTGAAAATTATTTTCTTTTTTTACTCCTTTTACAGACTAGTTAATATTCACAATATATTTTTAAATATGTTCTAAGAACACAATTAGTGGATTTCATCCACGGACGGATAATCATTAATTAAGATAAATTATAAATATACAATTTATGATAATTAATGATTATCCCTCTATAGATAAAATCCAGTAATTATGTTCTTAGAATATACTAATAAATATATTACTCATCAATTTCTTCACAATGGAGCTTTAGTAGAAAATTCAACAATTTCCGAACAAAGTCGTCGAGCAATTAAAAATGCCTCTTATTTATTTGCATGTTATAAATAAACTACGCATCTGATTGAAACACAATTAATAAATTAATTTCAGTAAGAAAAATGGTTTCAATCGCGTACGTTATCTTCAATGGCGTGTACGATTAAAAAAAATAAAAATGAACATTTTTTATGATACCTCCTATACCTATAACACCATGGCCCGGACGTATCAAGTTGGATTATAGCAAAAGTTCGTTTAAAGCATAGATTTTTGCTTTCTCCACCATTCAAACAACTCGTTTCCGTAAAAATCTTTACTTTAAACGAACTATAATCCGAACTTGCTGGAGAATTATGCCCTGTTATAATTATTTCCGAAATCGAGGTCACGCGCTATTTCATGTCCCAAAATTTAGAAGGAATTTAATGAATAAGCACACCATAACGCGAAGTGTGCAACTCTTAAATGAATTGAGTGATCATGTCGTGTATTTAATGATAGCATTGGAAGCACCAAGCAGAGGATCGCCTCCATATAGGTGGTCACTCCAAGTTACAACTTGCGTAGTAAATGGAGCAATCTGTTTATCTGGCAATTAAAAAGAAACCTTTACTTTAATCCAACTTGATACAACCTAGCCAACGTCGTCTAGAGCATTAGATATATTTCTCGTAAAATTTTAAAAACAATTAAATTAAATTAATAATACGTTAGTTATATACGAATATTTACAGAACAAAGTCAGAAGAATCTTTTTTTAGGTTATCTCGAGCCGCGCAAAAATGTCGAAGATGCTGTTATCTAAGAAAGTCGGTTTAGTTTAATGAACTCAGTACTTTCAGAGATAAACAAATGTGATCTAAATTGTCTATATGACGCGTAGTATGCATCTATTGAAGCATGAATGTACAGCTAATCAACTGTATTTTCGTTATTGGGTTTTAAATCTACCACGAATTTGGATCTCTGTATGGATGTAATTTAAGTTCTGTTTCAAATTTGACGCAATGTTCTTGGTATAGCAGAACGAGGAAAGCAAAAAGGCCAAATTAATATGTAGGTATTCTTAGAAACAATGCATCTATATATTAATTACGCTAACCAATGTCGCTGCTTCTGTCTCCGGATGATTTCTGTTGCCAGTAAAAAAAAAACAAATGGCGAAATCGTATAAAGTAGCGAGAAATACGGATTGTTTTAAAATACATGCAGATAATATTTAATGTGTAGAAATATTATAAACGTAAAATAAAAATGGTCACTTATAAAAATAATGTACTTAATATTTATACACGTTTATTAATTTTTGATATACATTCAAAATTGTTTGTAAATTTCTCCATATCTTTTTTTGGTTATGTAAACCCAGCCATAACCCAGCTGTCACTGCTGTCGGTTCGGCCGTTCGGCGCAATTGTCGCCTTATTGGAGCGAACATAGCTATTTGCGTTTTCTCTTTAAACTATTTATCGCTTTAAAAAGCTACTTTTATTTAGAAAAATGTTATATCATAGTGAACGAAATAAATCAAGACGCGAATTTTAGATTACGGAGCATTACATAATTATGTATGATATTTAACTGTCATATTCATGTCTTTCAGGTTAGAATTTCGTGTTTCGGAAGCGATAATTTATATTTTCCAGAACATTAATAATATGAGGACATACAGAACAACGGCATTAATATAGATCTTTTTTTAAATTAGTGCAAGAATATCCTGATAAATACGAAAAAAATTTGTTCAGAATTTGGAATGGACCACGTTTTTTAATATGATGGCAAAGAGTATTAATTTGACAATTGACAAAGCATGTTCAAAATATTAATTTTAAAACTCCGCTCTGACTTATTAATCGGTTGGAAATACTGTTTTTTTTATTATTATTTAAAAAGTAATGGAAACCTAAGAGGTTTATGGGTAAAATTTTTACATGATTCAATATAAGAAAATATAATAATATAATTTAGATACAAAGGAATTTTTTTATAGTTGGCCGAGTTTTAATATTTTTATCACATCTGTTTTGAATTTGCCAGTGGTCAGTTGTTTGGTCTGTTGTGGCAGGTCATTGTACAGTTTTAGTCTGTTGCAAATTAGTCGGGATTGTCCTGTTTTTGATTTGGCGTGTGTTATGTGATAGTTTTGAGCCATTCTAGTGTTGTGTTGGTGTTTTTCGTGTATTTTGTCTAATTTTATGTCTTCGTCTTGTAAATACTTTGTCTTAATTATATCTAAACTACCCGTAATTAAAAGTGGAAATTTGCTAGATACAATTGGCCGCTAAGCGGCTGACGTAGGCATAGGTAAGCATAGGTGTTCGCTGCACAGTAAGCAATCGGCGATAGCCTTCCTGCTAGTACATTTGAAATGTAACTAAGGGGAGAAGACAGAGAGGTAGTTTTTTACAAAAGTACATCCACCAAGTGTGCAAGGTAAATGCAGAAACCTTCTGAATATGGTCCAGGGCATAGATGCTTGGCGAGCATTGCACATTTAACCCATAGTGAATCACTATTGTTGCTCACTGAATAATTGTACACTAGTGAACCGGCAATATAAAGGTCCTTGATTAAGGGGGGGGTAAGGTTAATTCGTACAAAAAAAGGCATGTTTTTGTGAATTTTTTGTGACGACATAGTTAAAATCTCTTTATTAAAACCAATAGTACATTAAAGTATGATATTTGAAGAATATTGTGTAAAATTTTCAAGACGAAATATTAAGAAATACGGCAATGGCAGCAATTATTCGGACGTGTCTCGGAAAAAAGTAGAATTGCGGTGTCCATCACAACTTGGTGCTAAATCATCTGAAATCAAAAAATCAAAGTTCATTCGTTAGATAATAGATTTTCCCAGGTAACGCTGGGAGGGTTTTTTGAAATTTCAATTTTTCAATTTTTTGGAACACTTTGAAGGGAAAAACGCGATTTTTTGCGAAAAATATCGACTAATTTGTTATTAAAAAATAAAAATTAATAACAAATTTGAAAAAAAGTCTCCAGCGTTACCTCGTAAATTATGTCACACGGCAAAGAGTTTTCATCATCAGCATCTGTTTGTCCTTGTCTACGCAAAAACTCTTCCAATACAATAGCACGTCCGGTAGTCCTCAGGTGAGCGCGTCTCTTAGCTGCCCGAGCAGGTATAGAAAATCAGTCTGAGTATCGCTCAAATGTTCATAATTTCGTCAATTTTGCTCCGATTGACTTGAAATTTTGACACAATATTCATACGATGTTATACATTCATTTAAAAAATTAAAAATAAAATGCAAAAAAAAAAAGTTAAAAACCTTACTCCCCCTTAAGTATTAATTTTCAGCACTCTTTCCCTGCATTACAAGATGCTAGATCTAATATTTTTCTAGGTATTTCATTACATGTCGGAGATTATCAAAAGAATTCTAGAACCAACTGAATTGAGCCGTCCGCTCATCTCGAACGCTCGCTCAACACACGAAATAGATTGCGTATTAACACGAGATCTTTGTATCGAACACAACTCAAATATGTAAGAGTAGGTCAACGACATCCTCCGTATCCCGTGATGCTGTGAGCTGTCGGAACTGACGGATACTGTGTGCGGTAGGCGCAGCCTCCGAGCGTCAGATCCCTGGTCACCCGAGGTTGTTGCACTCGCCCGAGAACCGGAGAGAGAAGAAGTGCATTCCGTGCAGTTCCAGAGTGCACCGAGGCGATCCTAACGCTTTCACCGCGGTAAATGCATCCGTAGAAAGCGTGCATTTTCAAATATTTTGCACGGCAGATGTGCGCAGTGCCACCTAGGATAGTTTATATTTTAAAATAGAGAATTTTTTCCTTAAAATGAATAAAAATCTATCCCGAAAATAGTCGGTCAGCGTTTAGCTCTGGAAATGAGTACAGAGAATAACATATGAAACAGATCGATCTACATAATATACTAAAAAATTTACAAAGCAATGCAAAATAATTATTTTTATTAAAAAAATAAATATAAAGAAATTTTAATTAACTAACTTACCATCATGCCGTTTCCCCGTAGGGATAGGCAGAGAGAATAGAGCGCCATACTCTTCTGTCCTGACATACAACTTTCGCTTCATCTACATTCTTCATTCATCTTCGCATGCAAGCTCGACGGTTGTTGAGGCTTCTTACAGAAGAAATTTTAGAAAAGAAAAAATTGACATACACATTATTGTAACTGATTATAAAGTCTGATTGGAGATATTTAAATTCGATAGGGTGTTTCTAAAACACAGGTAGGAAATACCTACGCACTTGTTGATCATTGAATTAAATGGGAACATAATCTATGTTACTTTTGACCTGTAGGTAGATGAGTGTTAGGGCAATACCTGTGTGTGTGTGTGTGTGTGTATTTTTTTTATGGCATTTTTGTTTTACTAATATTTTTTCATAATCTAAATTTGTTACAAAAAAATATTGATTATATTACTTGTATAGGTATATCTACTTCTTTTATTTGATTAATTACACCAACATGTTTCAGAGAAACCTTTCCATCGTCGTATAACTGTCAGAATATCAGAATGAAATGTCTTTTGTTTCTTGTTTTTCTAAATTATTTGAAAAATTATTTTAAATATTATTACAGAAGTTCTTGACTACTCGTTGTTGGTGTAATTAATCAAATAAAAAAATTAGATATAGGTATACAAATAATATAATAAATATATTTTTTAAATGTCAATCTACAATGTTGCTGAATCAATTTAAAAAAAATTGTTAAAAATTGGTAAAACATTAATATCTTGCGATTCACACACAGGTGTTGCTCTAAAAACGAGAGATTCTGATACTCTCAAAACTCGATTAGCGAAATATAAAATTATAATTAAACTCAAACTCAAGGAGAGATGATATAATATGTACATGTATAATCTATACAAGGGCTAAAATCAATAATTTACAATCTTTTTTATAGTCTTCCTTTTTACTGCACATTTTTGTTTATTTTTAAAAAACGTGCCTATCACTATCGTTCATTTAAAAAAAATGTGTTAGGTTTTTAAACAAGTTATATTCATTTAAATATCACTTGTTTTCAAGAACAGTTATCAGTTGTAAGACTGACGCTATTTGCCAGATAGTCACTTTCAAACACGTCACACTTTATTTACATCAATTGCATAGTGGTGGTCGTGTTTCTACGCCTCTCAATTAATGTAATTTGTTAAGACTACCTGATGAGAAATTGAGGGGATGCTCGTATGCTAAGTAAGCCATCCAAGGGAAGAATAAATAAATTCAAAATAATGCTGTCCATACATTAAGCAAAATCTGTCCCAAATGCAAATGAACTGAACGCATCACTAACACCACTTACGCCGCGCGCTGTTCTGGATGAAAGTCTTACAGACGTGTTGCAAAATGCAAATTTGTTTTTGAAGCTTGTTTTCAGTGATGCAACGAATACGAATACAAATATACGTATTCGCCGAATAGTAGATATTTACCGAATACTCGTATTCGCCGACTATCATCACGAATATTAAAAACAAACTATTTGTAACCAAACGCAACGCAAATTACGGTTTGGCTGTGCACCGTGCACACATACGCAATCTATTATCGGGGATTCCCCTAAGATTCCATGAATAGATTTGTAGAGTTCTCAGGTTGTCAATTGTTACTTGTTTCACAGCATGACATGAGTTCTTTCATCTAGTTTCGTTGGGTTATTAATAAGGTTAGGAGCTCATTTTTGTATGCTCATGTAGTTTTTGTTTTGTAATACGTATTGTTCGTTCCATTTTATTTCCGTTGTGTGTAAAAGTGTTAACTCTTATAAAATAATTTCAAATTAAATCTAATAACATGACCTCTCGTAAGCGTGAAAAAAGTGATATTTATTTTCAACCGCTGGGAATGTACAAACGGATAAAAGAAATGTTGTGCTTTTTGAAAAAAAATGGCCGGTTGTAAATTTTAATTATTAAATCTCTTAGTAAAAAAAGAACAGTGGTGTGTTATTTTTTACCTTGTTGAATTATTCGTATTCGCCGAATATATTCGTATTCGTGAATCTAGTGTTCGTTGCATCACTACTTGTTTTATTATATTACATACCTACAGGGAATTATTTTATATCATAGCATTTTTATTCCTTCACTTAATGACTTGAGGAATTTCCCTAGAATAACGGTGATAATGGCGCTTTTCCAAAGCATAGCCTCCAATTCGTATTAAGGGGGAGGGTAAGGTTAATTCGTACAAAAAAAGGCATGTTTTGTGATTTTTTTGTGACGTCACAGTTAAAATCTCTTTATTTAAATCAATAGTACATTAAAGTATGACATTTGAAGAATATTGTGTAAAATTTTCAAGACGAAATATTAAAAAATACGAGAATGGCAGCAATTATTCGGACGTGTCTCGGACAAAAGTAGAATTGCAGTGTCCATCATAACTTGGTGCTAGATCATCTGAAATCAAAAAATCAAAGTTCATTCGTTAGATAATAGGTTTTACCAGGTAATGCTGGGAGGGTTTTTTGAAATTTCAATTTTTCAATTTTTTGGAACACTTTGAAGGGAAAAACGCAATTTTTTGCGAAAAATAACGACTAATTTGTTATTAAAAAATAAAATTAATAACGTATTTGAAAAAAGTCTCCAGCGTTACCTCGTAAATTATGTACAGAAATAGTGTTCAAAATTTCAAAAGGATCGGTGCAATAGTTTTGAAGTTATGATGGACACCGACTTTGAAAACGTGAGATGTGGGGAAAACCCTTTAAAGTTTTGCACACTGTAAAATTCAAAATAAAACTCAACACTTATTTTATACTTACACATAATCGTCGATGCCATGTTCACACAGCAAAGAGCTTTCATCGTCAGCATCTTTTTGTCCTTGTCTACGCAAAACTCTTCCAATACAATAGCACGTCCGGTAGTCCTCAGGTGCCCGAGCAGGTATAGAAAATCAGTCTGAGTATCGCTCAAATGTTCATAATTTCGTCAATTTTGCTCCGATTGACTTGAAATTTTGAGACAATATTCTTACGATGTTATACATTCGTTTAAAAAATTAAAAATAAAATGCAAAAAAAAAAAATTAATAACCTTACCCCCCCCCCTTAATACAACCCCAGCAATGGGTAATTTACCGAAACCATGTTAAAGAGTTTTCGATGTATTAGTTATTATTCGCTGTATTTTTTATTATTAGACGTTTAATTGACATCTGTCATAATATTATTCTAATAATAGGAATAGGAAATTAAAGTATTATTAATCGACGTTGATAGTGAATAGGTACGCCTCCGATAATAATTATAGGTACATAACACGTTTGTA
Source organism: Agrypnia vestita (assembly GCA_016648135.1). Classification (NCBI taxonomy): domain Eukaryota; kingdom Metazoa; phylum Arthropoda; class Insecta; order Trichoptera; family Phryganeidae; genus Agrypnia; species Agrypnia vestita. Next base: position 34,943 of record JADDOH010010948.1, on the reverse strand, counting down.
GTTTGTTTCTGTTTTTGGTCATGTTACAATATATTTTTTAAAAACGGCGCATAATGTGCGTCAACCTAAAAATATATTTTATCTTTTAAAAAATGGTAAAGTTGTTGACTTCGTTTCTTGTGAAGAAATCCTTTGTCCCTTGCAACAATTGATTTTCAGGCGTGAAGTTCATTTCAAGGCGCTGGCTTGCGACAAATGAGTCACAAAATTTAATTTTCTAAAGAATTATTCATCACCTTATATAATATGTATGTATGTATACTTATGTAGGTATATACTTATAGAGGTGCGAACCGCAATTAATATGAGGTACCTACTGCGGTATTTAGTGACAACAAAAAAAGGGTAGGTACCTACCTTCCTTAGGCCCGGTTGTTTCAAGTTCGATCAAAGTAAGCGGTCAAGCATAGATTTTTACGAAAACGGATCGTCTGATTGGTGGAGAACGTAAAAATCTATGCTTTAAAAGAACGCTTACTTTAATTCAAATTGAAACAACCGGCTCTTATAGATACATACAATACCAAATTCTAGATTGAATTCTGAATTGAAATTGTTACCAACTTAATAATTTCTCGACAGAGTTTTACGTCATTCCCCCGTACCTACCCTAGCACAAAATAGACGGAACGTATCTACTTATTTATTTATGCGTAAATTATCTTTGATAAATGTCGAAACACTTAGGTATACGTAGCAAAAACTTCCTCGGATATGCCCTTCTCGTATCCGAGAGGGGCATATTCGTAAACTTAACACAACGAAACAATGCGCGTATTACGCACTGCACCCACACTAACTCAATTTCAAGCTTATATGAAAAGACCTATATCAAAATATTAAACTAAAGCCAATATTTCCACTATAATGACAGAAATATTTACAGTTGACAGATTTAAAAAAAAAACTACACAAGTCGATAGAAAAAAAACTAACCCATAAAAAACATATTTTTTTATACTCCCTTTCTCATTTGTACTGTTTCCAATTTGATATTCTATCAATCAGGCACGTGCAGTGGGAACATTGAAGCATGACTTTTTTGTAAACATATATTTTGGAAGAAAAATAGAAATCAAATATTTGTGCTACAGATTTTTATGATATATCGAAATATGAAAGCTATGATAACAATTGTGATAGAAATATTACCAAATATGTGTTGTATTCCGATTTTTTTTCTAAATAATTGGTTACGTAAAAGTCATGCTGCGGTGTTCCCACTGCACGCCCCTGCTATCAACATATTCCTCTTGCTTTAAGTTAATGTGGAAAATCTATTCCATGTATATTATTATCCTTAAAACTTATAGAATATTGAAAACGTAATAATTGGTATAGGGGGGCACGGCGTCGTCGAAACCGTCTGATCGGACCCATGGCTCGAGTCAGACTAGTTGAAACCGGTTTCGCGCCTTCTCCACGCGTCGGGCTCGTTTCTCATTTGTATGGTTTCCAATTTGAAATAACCGTTAAAATATCGAAAAATCCAAATTTATACTATAATTAAAAAATGTTAGATCATTTTTATCGTCGCCACGAGTCTGCCTGCAAAGTTTCAGCTCGATTGGATCACGGGAAAAGGGTTAAAAATCGATCCAAAGTTTTTTCGGCAGACAAGCAGACGCTACGAGTTAAAAGAAAGGGAGTAGGTAATCACTAAAATTCTCATGTTTAAACGGGGAACAGCGCACCCTCTAAGCGGGCGCGCGACAGTTTTGAAAGCTCGCAAAGTTATCAAAAGCTGGCGCACAATCCAAAAATCATCAAAACAAACAGCAAGTGATGCTGGTTTTACCATTACTAGTTATTAAATTTTATGATGGATAAACAGATTTTTTGATGTACGGCACGTTGAACTGCTGAAATACCGATTCGAAAATACAACACTTTTCTTTCTTGTGGGGAGAAAATTTGCGTCACGTGTTTTTCACATACCTACTTGAAGATTCTGAACAAACGCGAGAAATTTCAACGGATTTTTTCACAATGTCCTCGTGGTGCATTGAACAGCTGCCACAGCGAGACAAAATGCAACACTTTTCCTTCGCGGAGGGAGAAAATTTGCGTCATATGTTTTTCACAACTTGAAGATTCTGAACAAACGCGACAAATTTTAACGGATTAAATTTTTCGAAAACGCTAGCGGTATATTCAACTGATACAAAGTTGCAATATTTTTCCTTCGCGAAGGGAGAAAATATGCGTCATACATTTTTTATACAGGTACTTGAAGATTCTGAAGACATGCGACAAATTTCAACGAATTTTTCAGACTTACACATATTAATTCGATTGTCTTTCTGAAATGGAAAGAAGTCTAATAAATTCTAGATTTTATGTTTTCCTGCCAAAATCATGTTTCCTATAAATTTATAGGCTATATTTATTTCCTATAAAATCTTAAAGTCAATACATTCTTAGCTTAATAACCAAATTAATTAATCAATTAGAAAGACATACAGAAAAATCTAATTCACGAAAAAATATTAGGTTACTACTGGGATTCGAACCCAGGTCACCTCCTTTCCGGGGCCGGTGCTCTGACCACTAAGCTATAGCAACCCTTTATGTTTCCGTGAATATATCAACCTTATATGTAGTTTTTATTTTTATTAATTGATTAATTTTTATTTTTGTCCATAGAGCAATCCACTTTATTCAATCAATTAATAAAAATAAGAACTAAATTCTTAGTTTATAATCCTCGATGACTGCATACATTTTTTTTTTTGATATTGCTCCCTTTATTTTTATAATACTCCTCGTGTTATGTATAGCTAGAGAATACAATAATAATTATCGATTGAATTCATTAGCACTCCTATTGGAATCTGCCAACGCCCGACATCTATGTTTTATTCTAATAAAAACTTTGTTATATTTCAGATGAAGTTCCTGCGGTTGGTGAATCGGTTCGTGTCCGTGCTACTAGTTAGCGTGGCGCTCACCGCGGCGCTGCAGTTCAGCGGAGTGGCGTCGCACACCAAGGACAGCGCGGATTTTGAGGTATTATAGCTAACTAACTTACCATCGCGCCATTTGCAGGGGTCGGCAGAGATAGGGAAAAAAAATCGATATATATCGAATCGATATTTTTAAAAAAGTATCGAAAATAATCGATATATATATAGAGAAAAATAAATCGACAATTTTCGATATTAGTTTTTCAAAAATGTAACAAAAGTAAGGGAAAAAAGTTCAAAAAAAAAAGTCACCGGAAAAAATATATCGATGTATCGAAGAAAAAAATATCCGTATATCGTAAAAAAAATATCGATATATCGTAAAAAAAAGTGTTGATATATCGAAAAAAATATGTCGATATATCGAAGGAATATATCGATAGTCTTCGATATAATTTTTCAAAAATATAACAAAATTAAGGTAAAATCGTTTTTGGCGACCAAAAAAAAGACCGCCAGAAAAAATATATCGATATATCAGAAGAAAATATATTGACGACCAAAAAAACAACAATAAAAAAGCTGGAAAAAAATATCTAAAAACATACTAATTTGATACTCGAAAAAAAATACTGATATTTGATATATCGCGAAAAAAATATCGATATATCGATATTTTTTACCCATCCCTAGGCAGAGAAGATACTATGCCACACAAATCTTGCCTCATCCACTTTCTAATGCACGCTTTTTGATTGTTGAAAATATTAACAGAATCGGCCTCTGATACTAGATTTATTTGACTATACCAATACAAAATTTTTCGTAACTTGTATCTTATCTACTAAGACACAATTTATTTTATATTTTTAAAACATTGTAGGTTTGGTAATATATTCATTGATAAAATGTAATTTGTGTGGTTTTAAGAAGACATTCATATTATATAAAATACATTTTAATGTGGTATCTTCCACTACAAAAATTTAATAAAAAACGGTGAAAAATATCTACACCAATTCGAAATTGAAAGTATTAGACAATCACTGAAGAAATTTATTAAAAAAAAATTCATCAAAAAAACTTGTAGAAAAAATAATATTTGAAATACTTATATTTTGTAATTGAAATAATAAATTGAAAAAAATACACAAACAATTGAGAAAGCAAACAATGGATTAAAATAATCAATCATCTTTGTAGAAAGAAAAAAATCTTTTTTTCAATACATTGAATCATTACTATTAGTGACCATGAATTACACTGTCCTAATCGATGCAAGTATTTCAATTGTTAGCTTGACAACTCAATACGGAACACATGTGAAACATAATAGTGAGATAGAGATTTGTAACAAATAGCTTAATTTCGGCGGATGCCGAAGTTTAAACAATTTAAAAGGGGATTACTTGGTGAAACACAAAAGAATTTAATGACGCAAGGGACATTTTTCAATAAAAATTAACAGATTTGTCATACTCATAAGTTTGGATAAACAGCTAACATTACACACGAAATAACAATTGTTTATAAAAAAAATTGTAGCATGACACCATAAACAGCACCGTGGAACCATACACACATTCATTCGGGACATGTTGAATGCTATACTTATGAGGCGTGGTGGTCATCTTGATGTAGGTGATTATGGATAGACCAGATTCGTATACCAAACATCATTTTTTAGCATCATTGAAGCATTATCATGATTTTAAATATAAAATAGAACCTGTCTAAGTAAATAAGAAAAGTGTTCTTGTCTACATGGAACTACTTTACTTTGAACTGCCAAGGATGACATATCAATGCGTTGAGAAGTCTAAGTGAATTTTAGCAGAATACATAATGATTTGTAGTTACAAGTTACAAGAACAAAAAATTATCTAAATTATTTCCCAAGCATTACAATTCGGAGACTTATTCCCAGCACTAGAAGTATTTCTGTATGAAATGATTTGGAATTTAATACAATACAGAACGTCTATGTGTATTGCAAAAGTACATATTTTTTTAAAATAAATTAATAATCATTTTTATTCTCTCCAATTCCAGGCCCTGGCAAAAGCAAAAATGGACCAGACTAGTGAGCTGATCGACGGGATATTCAACGTGAGTTGGTACAGCCGTCCTTTACGAAGTGTGGTTCGAGGGGCCGTAGTCACCGCGCTCACTGCCATGTGGAACTACCAGGCAGCCAAAAGACTGCTCTGTCTGGCCAGGTATTAATTACCCCAGCGTGCGTGTTCAATGTCGTCTTCTGAACATGTGCACGTCCATGTGTAATCTATGAATATTAATATCAATCTCATTTCATATTCTTCTCTCTCAATACTGAGCCCCCTTTCAATGTAACTAATTCATAACAAATGTATTTCAAAAATTTTAAAAATTTTCTTTTATTATCTGTGTATAACTAAATCCTTTACTAAATACGTAGTACATATGTATATCTTTGAAGATATTAACACTCCACTTTCAGTCATTCCGAGCTCCATCCATGGAAACCATGTTGGTCATGTGTTTTGTAATTCATTAATAGTTCTTCAGTAATTCCCTTCACATGCCCCAATCACCAAAGCTTTCACATTTTAATTGAGACGCTTGTCTCATTATGCAAAATATCCATCTTATTATTGTAGTGAATATGCCAAAATGAATTATATATCTAGAACTGGCCCGAAGGCACATCTGATAATTTTTCATTCAAAAAAGTTCAATGCAAACTCATTCTTCGTAGTCTATATGTATATATGTATCCTGTTTGAAGCGTAAAATCATTATAATCCTTTCTGTACTTATTGTATTTTATTGTTAAAGTAAAAATTTATTTAAAAAACTTTTCAGTACACTTGCAGGGTTTAGTGATTAGGTTGTACCGTGTATGCAAGCCTTATTATAAACGTTGACCTTATTATTAAGGTTGACATGTCGAAAGTGATGGTATTTGATTAGGAAATTTAATAAAATTGCAATATACTGGTAGGCATTAAATGTTTGAAAAAAGTAAATGAGTTTCGATTAGTATTACATTTTCATAGCCAACGTTTTTGACACCATTTTGTAGCCATCATTAGACCTAATGTGATCATACAATGGTATTAAAAACATATTTTCTTTTCTATTCAAATTGACAAATCTAAATATTACAAAATCTTCTTCTTAGAAACTAGTGATCTAGCTAAATAAATTTTCTGTGTCTCTCAATCAATCGAATATCATTTTCCAGATCCCAATCGCCGCACTGAGTGCTGTCAGTCATCTGGTGCAGACTGTAGGACCCATCCATCTAATGACAGCTGAACAAAGGAGCGAGAACAGGAAGGCAAGGGCTGAAGTATTGAATGCAAGGGCCGCCAACAGGCAAGCCAAAAACGAAGCCAAAGCACTTCGCAGGGCCGAACGTGGACGTTCAGTGATAACGACCTACGTCCGCGAGAGCCCGGTTGTTTTCGAGAAGACCGTCGTAAAGGAACATTAGAATTTTGATTCTAAAAATTTAAAGAGCGTCTCGAGAACTTATAATAATATTTTGTACTTTATTACTTTTTTAATAATATCCACAAGTATTATAATTTTAAGGGGTATTTTGTAAATGTTGTGTTTTAAATATTCATTAATTTCAACCTTTTACTTCTTTTAACACATACAATTTTAAAATTCTAATAAAACAGAATGAGCATTTTCATATGAGACCATTCCCAAATTTGTAACAACACGTTGTGGGTGTATAACAGAATCCCTTTATCTCAAAAGGTTATTCCAGGAGTTCGACAAAAAAATATTACACTGGATTTATAAAGATACATCTAAAACAGCATATTTATATAGTTCAGTATGTAAAATAAATATACAGATTACACATAAGAACAACCATTTCAATAAATATTTTAGTAAAATAACTAAAATTTAGCTATCTTTTTTTGTTAAACACAAAATGTTGCATGACAGGATAGCTACCGTCATTTTGAAATACAAATGCCAACGTTGGAATACAATTGCTTGAAAATAATGTGATGTTGAATATATTGAAATTGTTTTTTTGAAAATTTACTGAAATTGGAACAAAATTGAAAGAAGGAAATATAAAAACCAGGAGCTTTTCATCGCACAGTGTATGTTGAAAATAACCCCGTTTCCTCGTAGATTTGGAGTACTCGTAGAATAAAATGTTGTACAAATTGACACCTTTCATTGAGGTATCACTCGCAGTGTCAAGCACTTGGGATAAAATGCTTATTCCGCTTTTGAAATAAATATGTATCTATTCTAACCACAATATTTTATATCACAATTATGTAAATAAAATAATAATCATTTAAAATTATTTTGTGTGTTTTGTCCTACATGTGTTGAGAGGATTAATATCCGGGATACAATTTTTTAAAATAAAACATTCACAATCAATCAATGACAATAATAAAGTCTACAATGTTTCAATTATCAATTTTACAATTGGTGCAAGTCATTGATGAAAGTTTCATTATTTTCTAATAGATGACTCTAAAGTTACATTCTCTATAGTTACTCTATAGTAGTTGTGTTCTTTTGTATCACATGTAGCAAAATAAAGAAACTACCTAATTTTATTCATAAACTATTATTTGGAAAATTGCCTTACATGCTTTAAATCAACATTATTAATTGTTTGAAATGTATTATTTTAGTATCCTACAATGTTACGATATTTCATAAAGCTACATATTATATTTCGTAATAGATATAATCCTATGTAAAGTACCTACAATAAATGCACACATATCAATAAAATGCAAATATAATAAATAAATAACACATGAGTGTTTTGCAGCATTTTAATATAATTGTCCATAATAGAGTAAGCGGCGATTATTGTGTTCACAAGTTATTAAAATTTGCCATATATTGTGATCAAAGTATTAAACGAATGAAAACATATATAAAAAATGCTTTATAGATTAAGATTAAAGATTTTTTGTTGTTATCTTTTCAATTTGAAGTAGTCTGGTATCGTACTGATCTTGCTCTGACACACCGCATTGGGTTATCCGTATTTGATAACTAAAATTATTGTATTGTGTTCAAAACAGAGTAATTGGATAATTCACCGAATAAAAATAGGATTCTATACCTTAGATAAAATTTAATGAAATAATTCAAATGTGTTTGATATTGTATTCCTTTAAAATATAAATACTCAATATTTTATTAAGTGAAACTTGGAATTGGCAAAAAAGAATTAAAGTATGTGCATGTTTGTATGGCGCTTGGATATTAAAAATCTATATACGATAGAGTGAAGATGAACAACATGAAATGTGGAGCTGATTGAGGTGTAGTGGATTGAATGGCTTAGTCATGAGGAACATATGAGCAAGGAGAGGATGGTAAAGAAAATATATGAGGCGAGTGTTGAAGGCATTTTACAGAGGAGCAGAAGGCATCCACGAACCAAATATTATGGACTGATCTTTTAAAAGCTCTAATAACCAAATATCTTTTTTTTTCTATGTTTAGTCTGCCGTGCGGTCCCAGAGCGGTCACATATACACGGCAGAACATCCCAGAAAACTATACACAGAAGATTCTGAACAGTAGTGAAAACCTGAGAATATTTTTAACCAAATAGCTTGTACGAGAGAAAGAATGAAAGTCTTCTTTTTCGCAAAGCTCTTGGCAGAGTAGAAAATTTATCCAACGCCATCTGTTCTGATCTGCAGCATTCCCAACGGCTTCTTGAAGTAAGCCATACATTGCAGACTTATGAAAGTTAATGAAGCAAAATTATGTGCCAGGTCAGAAGAATGTGGTGTTTCACACTCTCTGCTTACCCCTTAGAACACAGCATAATGATTAGCTAGTTATTTTACAGATGATAGAATTCCAGGACATAAGAATCAAAATCTACAAAGACAAATGTGATCACAATAACCGCCGTATTCTGCACTAAGTCGTTCTTATCAATGTTACTAAACATTATTTTTTGATTTATATTAGAAAAAAATAAGATATTTTTTATTTTGAAAATGTATTTTTATATTTTGAAAAAATATACCTAGACCAAAATTTTAACTGCTGTTTTTGTAAATTTTTAATTATATAAACATATACCGCTATTGATAGGACTCAATTTATTATTTATTGATTATAGAGACTCAATTGCAATTCTTGCCTGTCAGATTATTTATAAGAAAACTTACCTACTTATATTTTTCATACCTGATAATTTTCATTATATTATTAATATTCAAATTCACATTCATTTATATTTTTAAATTGAGATATTTTCATGAAAACTGCAATATTGTGATATCAAAGACTGCACCACTCGAGTGTGGCAACGGTAAAATATATAAAAAATATTTTTAATAATTTACAAAAAATATTGATGTTGATGTGATCATTTAGTGAAATAACACTTTTGTGTATGTCTATTTTAATACGAATATTATATATCTACATTATTATATACCTGATCAATGAGAAAATGTAAACCAATGTACCTATATAATTTTAATATATGAATGCTTATATCAATCAATCAATGGCATTTTATTATTTTTGTAACATTAAGGAATAGAGATGTGCTGTTCATGAATAAATTCTTATTTTCGAACAGTTCACTGTTCACTTTGAACTGTCCACTTTAGTGTTCTTTAGTTTAGTTCATTAGAATGCCACCAGCATAAATTGGCGTGCGAGGGAGGGCATCCCGGTCGCGAAACAGAAGTTGCCAGGGTGTAAATTTATTACACAATACATAACAAATAGAGTGTCCGGTACATTGACAAATATATTTTATGATATTATAATAGAAATTTGGTCAGGCAACACTAAAGAAACAAACCAGTAATGGTGGCCACTCTATCTAGAGTCCTATCAAACAGTAATATTGGTCCATTATTTGCTTTTTCAGCTTTGCAAAATTTTAAAACTACATTGGCAATTATTCTTGCACCTACCTGCAAGGTGTTGCCAGACTGTTTTGGACATAATTCAGTGTATATTGGAAATCAAGATGTCACAGCTCACGTGCAAATATGAGATTGAACTGAATGACAGGGCGAGGGATTACCGCCGGGTGCGGGCGGGGCGGGTTTTAGTTTCAAAGTCGCGCACGCCAATTTACATTGGTCAATCTCTAGTTCAGATGTCGTAAATTAAAGTTTTTCAGTTAGAGATGACTTTTTGTGGACAAATGACCTGCCCCCAGCCCCCCATCAGCGATTGAAAATGGCTGATTCTACCCCTCTTTTTCAAATCACACCGCTCCTTCAAAAAAATTTGAGAATTGTCAAAAAAATCGACAATTCAAATGAATGTTTGAAAGTCAACAGTTCACTTGACTAAATGACGGTTCCCAACTCTATTAGAGAAGCTTTATTAAATACATCCCAATTTGAGCGCAAACCTGCACTATTCTGTTCAAGGGTGCTGTCTGTCACGTGGTGACGCTTAGAGATGGGTCGTTCATGAACAAACTGTTCCTTTTGTAGTGTTCGCTGTTCCGAATGAATGAACTGTTCAGTTCACTTTCACCAACAATAGTTATAAGTGCAGTAGTTGTAAATATATTTTGAATTCCTGCAGTTGATACGGAATGTCAGGAAGTCAATTTAATTAAAATGCATTTAAGTAGTATTGCAATTCAGTTTCTTTGAATAATTTTTCAAGCCTTCTAAAAGTATTTTCTAACAGTTCCACCCCCTTCCCCCATCAGTGATGTTTTCAGTGGATAAATGAACAATTCAAAATGAATAGATGTTTACCTCTCCTCCTCAGTGCCAGCGATGATTTTCGGTGGACAAAGGAATGAGTGAAAATTAACAGTTCACATGAATAATCAAATATGTATCTGCATTATGTGTATATAAAAAGAACAACTTAAAGTAAACACTTCACTTCATTGAATGACATGATGTACTAACAAAACAAAAATGATGGGTCCGACCAACAGCAATATACAGAAAGAAAATCAAACGGCAGACACACGGAAAGCTAAATCATATTCTTAAAAACAAAGCAGTTCCTAGGAATTTAAAAAGAAAAGTCCTTGAAGCATGTATCCTACCTGTGATTATGTATGGTCTAGAAACTATGACACTGCTAATACCATACACAAACTAAAATGAAAGTCTTAGAGACAAAATAAGAAACAAAAAAATTAAATTAAAAGCAAAAATTGTTGATATTATGGACCATATTGCCCAGTTGAAATAGCAATAAGCAGGTCATGTCGCTAGATAAGGAACTAAAAACGCACCCAGAATTTGACATTGCAGACCATGGGACAAAAAAAGAGGAATAGGTCGGCCGCAAAAAAAGGTGGATAGATGATGTTATCCTAATTTCCGGAAGGGGGTGGATAAGAAAAGCCCAAAAAAAGAGAGGAATGGAAAATATATAGATGAGGCCTACATTCAGCATTAGAGAGATGGCTGAAGAAGAAGAAGCCTGTTGAAGTGTTAAAATAAATATATTTGTGATTGCTTGATTTGATGATGGATGAAGTCTACTCCCATGGCTCAGTCCAAGAAGCCAGATTGAGTGTAGAGTCGTCGTCGTCGTCAAAGCAACCCCGACAGAGAGCAACGGCGCGGCGGTGGCAGGAAGGATCGTTTGATAGGTTAGTGATTGTTTACCGCTTTGGTAGGTGGAAGATACCCTAATGCGATAGTGTATAAGGAAGATTCCCACATGAACAGGAGAGTTTTCCTGTGTTCAATTGTATTGAGTAGCTTGTTGGCCTTGTGGTTAGGACTCTCGACTCGTTATCCAAAGGTTGCGGGTTCGAATCTCACTCCAGACCAGCAAGTTAGTCATATTTTCATAGTACAAACGTAAAGCTTAGTTTGAAAATAATAAGAATATTGATGTGACACGTATTCCATGTTTACATCTCTATTTAATTTTTTTTTTTTTTAATGTGAATGCATGTGGCAAAGCTAGTAAAACAGGCAAAATAAATTAATATGCTGGTCAAATAATACTCACTGTTAGGTACTGAGTTTCATTGAATAATGGTACAGTGAAATGGGATCCACAGGACCATTTTATTAGCAAAAACTCCTATTTCGGTTCTGCTCATTTGTCGCCTGGTTGACATTTTTAACACTTATAGCAAAACCATTCACTGTCCGTCACGGTGCACAGCATCATCTTTATTAATAAAAAATATTGTACAGTACATAAAAGTAGACAAAAGTATAAACAATAAAATAGAACTCCAAATTAACAAAAAACAAAACATTTTAAATAAATTCAAAAGAATTAATAAAGCTAAATAAAAGACAAACAGAATCAAAAAAGTGAAGGAGGAATCTACGTCACAAGCTCAGTCCGAGTTTACAAGTTTAAAAACTTCATGTTTTGCTTTAATTGATGCATAGTACCTACTACCTTCAGAGAAATATACTTGTAAAGTTATAGATGCTATAAGCAAAATTCGAAATATTTTTCTAGTTATAGCTTGGAAAGTGGATATTCGTCGGGCAGGTATACCTACAACCTCAACAACCGTCGAGCTTGCATGTGAAGATGTATGAATATAGATGAAGCGAAAGTTGTATGTCAGGACATAAGAGTATGGCGCTCTATCCTCTCTGCCTACCCCCATGGGGAAACGGCATGATGGTAAGTTAGTTAGTTAGTTAGGTATACCTACAAGCGCACGGTGAGAGCTTCCGCCTCTCGTTCCTTATTAACGATATTATTTTGTTAGATAGATTGATGTCAGTGTCTGTGTACAAATAGTTTGTTTACGTGTTTATATGTGTAAGCGTAACCGAAACAGCAGATTTCTACAAACGGATTTTAAAAGAACTTGCTTTTCAGGCTTCAGTATTAAAGGCAGAATGACAGATGTCCTTAAAAAAATAACAACTTTTTTTTTGGGTCACAATCCTAGGATTGGTCTGCACCACGCACTCGATCTCTCCACTCCTCCCTGTCACCTGCCAGCCTCTTCGTTTCTTGGTAGGTACTATAGCGTACCTATATCTCCGATAATCTGGTCTATGTAGCTTGATCTCGGGTGGCTTCTGCGATTATTGCTTTCAATATTTCTCTCAAAGATGGTAAAATTCGTTTGTTGTTGGGCGATTCTGTTCTGGAGCTACCCCTTTTCGCCCACCCTGCTCAACACCTCTTCGTTTCGGATAGGTTCTGATGAATGGATCCTCGCCATGCAACTGTAGTAGCACATCTCGAAGGCCGCTAGCCTCCCAGACATGTTTTGGCCGATGATCCATGTTTCGCTGCAACACAACAGCACACTTCAGACAAGAGTTTTAACCAAATTCTTCCTAACCTTTATATCAATGTTAGGAGATTCAAAGATCTTGGATTTTTTATTAAAGGCGACTCTTGCTTAAGAATAAGACGAAATGTTGATTCCGAATATGAAAAAAAACAATAATGGTAACACTATACACTGCAAATGAACAGCCAAAGAACTACAATTACCCGATGAAAGACAATGTGAGTAGCTCATAGCTGAGGCCAGAAGCGAAGAAGAAAGTTACGAACATCCTCTTCCACTCCAGATGAGGAAAAACACATTTTTCCTTTTTATGAAGAACTGTCGAAAAAAGAACATTAACAAGATGTTTAGGCGGATAAATGCAATACTCAAAATACAATAATGAAAAAATAAAACTCAAAACTAACATTTATATCCAAGCGTTTATTTTTGTTTAAAGTCTTAAAAAAACAATAGATTAATAAACGCATACGAAAACATTTGAGTATGGATTCTAACACCTTATTACAGACGTAATGAGGAACAAAATTATAAAAGGAAAAAATGTATAGAGTTGCACAAACCACATTGTGGTGGGAAACCGTAAAGATACGATGCATTAAAAATACAATACTAGTTTGTGCAATACCAAGATTAGGATATACCTACTCAAACTATTGTATGAGTTATTCGAATGATAGAAAAAGTCAGAATAATATATATATATTTCAAAAAAGAATTGGACACACTGGAACACGAGATTTTACTTATAGTGGAATACGAGGAACACTAAAATATGGCAAAAAAATTACATTACAAACACAAACTGTAGTTGAAACAATCTATGGAAGAAGTATGCCGTAAAACTGCTGTGCAGTTTGGCATATGTTTAATGTAATAAATAAATAAATATATATAAAAAAAAAAATTAGATATTCGAACGCCATTCCAGAAATCTTTACCGATTTAAAGAAACTAACGAGAGCAATATTATCAATTTTCTCTTCTACATTTCTTGGGAGTCATTATTTTCAGAATTGAATTTCATAAAATGTTATTCAAGAAAAAGAATGACTGATGAATCTAATTGGTCGTGTGTATTACTAAAAGTGACGAAATATTAACCAGATATTAAGAATTTGTCATCGAATATACAACAGAAAAAATCTCATTGATAAATAACTAATGTGTAAGTTTATTGATAACGACTTTATTTTTAAGAAACTATATTGTAATTTTTAAGCTTGTAAATAAAATTGTGTATACGGCTGGTAATAAAAGTGGGTATACGGCTGCTTTACGTGCGACTCATCTGCTGACTCTTCTTCTTCTCCTCCTTTTATTGGATCCTTGATCTGTAATGACAGGTCAGTCCTGGTCTTGTGACGAGGACGTCATCTGCTGACATCTCGGCGAAAAAAACTTCAAAACACAATCGTGTTTCATTGAACCATGGTACTGTTATAAATATCTCCTAGTGTTTTATTATTGTGGACTTTGAACTCATAACATAAAGAATTGTGAATAATTTTAATGAGTTTTTTTTACCTGTGATTCAATCCTCCATCAGATACGCTTATAATAACTTGTTGTTCTACACTTTTTTAAGAAAAATGTTTTTTTTTTTGTATATTTTTCATTGCCAGACGTATTTGAAGATTTTGCGGGCAGCTATGCCTGTCATGTCAGTCATAAATCAGTGTCGCAGAATAAAGAGTGCCTTTTTTCCTACCATCCCCTTCCTCCTGAAACATCTCCTGTAGTTTCATATGTGGACTACCATAATAATATTGTCATGGGTCGTAGCTAGGGAGGCTAAAGAAAAAAAACTAACCCATAAAAACAAAGTTTTTTATTATACTCCCTTTGTCAATTTGATATTCTATCAACATATTCCTCTTGCTTTAAGTTCATGTGGAAAATCTATTCCACGTATATTATTATCCTTAAAACTTATAGAATATTGAAAACGTAATAATTGGTATAGGGGGGCACGGCGTCGGCGAAACCGTCCGATCGGACCCATGGCTCGAGTCAGACTAGTTGAAACAGGTTTCGCGCCTTCTCCACGCGTCGGGCTCCTTTCTCTTTTGTATGGTATCCTATTCGAAAAAACTGTTAAAATTTCTAAAAATCCAAAATTATACTATAATTTTTTAAACGAAAATTTGTTAGATCATTTTTATCATCGCCACGAGTCTGCCTGCAAAGTTTCAGCTCGATTGGATCACGGGAAAAGGGTTACAAATCGATCCAAAGTTTTTTCGGTAGTCAAGCAGACAAGCAGACGCTACGAGTTAAAAAAAAGGGAATAAAAACACTAAAAATTAATTAGACATTTATTTATAAGTTAATAATTAAATGGATAAAGTCACTTAACACGAATAGAACTTAACGCCATTCTTTAAATTACACCATTTCGCAATATATCACTCGTATATGAACACTCGTATATGAACACGTAGAATATTCAGAAGTCACACTTATTTATGACTCTATTCGTAAGTACACGACCGATTATTTCGCTGGTAACTACCGCTCCCAAATTCGTGACTGGATACACCTGGCCGTCGCCTCACGCGAACAGAACTTCGTACCGCGTAGGTACTCCCAGCATTTATACCCAAACGCTGGTTTTATCGAACTCTCGAGAAGATTTTTTTCCTTTCTAGTGTTTAGGAGAAGGTTCCCGTCGCTTCTAGATTGTTCCAGGCGTTTCCCGAATATCGTAGATCGCTATAGGCCGTTCTAGATCCTTCGATAGTGTTGTGACGTATTATAAGGGATTCTGATTTATGCTGGCCTGCTGATGTTAAGTTGTATAGCGTACAATCTATTACGAATACTGCAACTTGACTAACATACAAATCGTCAAAACAACAACTTTTTTGCTTGGATACCTCGTTGAAGCATTATTAATGGAATAATACACCGGAAAAACTTCTAGAAATTTCAAAATTAAACTGAAAGAACGTCGTCGTCGTCTAACTAGTAATAACTTTTCTGAATTCGCGAACCACATAACAGCTAATAATCATTCTTCTAATTCATGTAACATTAAACTTCTCCATAAAAAAATTTGAATGTTTAGAAATAAATAAAAAATTTAACTAGGGTATGAATTTGCTTAACAATATCACATATATCAATTCTTCATCTCTCCTCTTAAGGTACCCTTTACAATACCCCTTTTCCGTACACCTGTAATTCCGGCTCCTTTTGTTAATACCTAATTAATTATTTGTGTTGCCACCTTAGCCATGTTCTCTATATTGTCACGGGATGTGGCTTTGGGAAGCAAATGAAAACACTGGAAATTAATTTGGTTTAATTTATCACCAAAGAAATTCCTGGACACGAGTAAAGTTAGTAAAGATCTTAATTTTATATTCGCTAAATTTCTCCCGAATATTCCACACTTATTATTGAATCGCTCCTTAATTCGCACTGATTAACGCTGCCTTTATTGCTTAGATCACTTCTGATAAACTCCGTTCAATGTTCGCTCGTAGAAACTATTCACCCCGGTATCCTTTATTCACTTGCGCTGGTCACTTACTATATCGCGTGTTGTAATATCACGGATCACTGATCCGGAGATGTCGCCTTATTAACGTCACAAACTGAATCGCTCGAGCCCTCGTCGTGTGACTCCTTATATAGCAAAAATTCCTTCGAAAGGTTTATTCTAGAGGTAACGAGAAACATGTGCAACGTTCTAGACGATTCGGCGTAGTCTTTTACTAAGGCGATGGAATTTTGTAGAATTCTCTAGAGAGATAGCGCGGCCACGGATGAGTGACCCCGGATCGCGTGCGTAACAGTCTGCGGTTACGGTTGGCCGACCGCCATCGCGTGACACCGTTGTTTATTTTCAACGCTCAGTAGGTACATAGTCTCGCTGCAATATTTTAAAGTATTTTAGTTAGGTACTTCATCTCTCGAAACTCAAGTAGTATAATATAATAAAGTTAAAATCAATTAGGGTAAAAGCATAGTTTTATTCCATCCATTTTGAAGATTGAATTATGTTGTTGATGAAAAGGCTGCATAACACGGTGATTTTGTTGACTATATCCTCTGCAATCACTTCGGTGTACGCGTATATACTCAAGGCCAATTTTATACAGCGACTGCCAGACGTACTTTACAGTATGAAACTTGAAATATTTTCTGTAAAAAGGTTTGGATATTAGGACTTCTTCCAATAAAAGAGGTTGTCGGTTACTCTTGGTTTATTGGTAGCAACAATACCTTATACAGAGGTTACAATGAACAACAGCGGTCTGTCTCGATATAATGGTGAAAAAATCCTAGAGACGACATGCGTGCGACCTTATAAAGCATTTGCTCTCTCTTTCATGCTCCGTCTCTTTCATGCTTCGCGACATACGTCCCTCAGATGTATTACAGTTAATATAACGTAAATGGTATGATTATTTATAGAGCTTCCCGAATTAAAATTAAAATGATTAATGTGGGTGTAAAACACTGTGCCGTTAAACATGTCAAAAAATCAGGTTTGTTATTTTTACATTTTGCTTACTCATTTTTGTACCTATGTATATTACCTGTTATCTGCCCAAATTGATGGGTTATAGCAATAACAACACAGGATTGATTAAGTTTTTAATAGTATATATTCCTTTAAGTAAAACAGAAACAGATGACTCAACAGAAAAGTGACAGGAACAGGAAGAGAACATATTTAAATAACCATAGACAAATTGTTTGGTGTACACACACACCCCCTACCTAACACAAATTCCCCGTACTCGAATGCCATAATATCCAAACCTTTTAAACTACAGTATACATCTACAGAAAATATTTCAAGTTTCATACTATAACGTAAGTCTGGCGGTTGCTGGCTCTTTGACTAATAGGTTCCCACCATTCATGCTCACCTGATTTTTTTTTCGTCAGTTGGGTTTTCTTTTTCTTTATTTTGAACATTGATATTTCTCTCATATGCAATAATAATCTTACGTTTCTCACCTGTAATATATTTTATATTTGGGTAAGATATACAGCCTATATACAATGAAAGGACCCACCACATAACCTTAACCGTTCTACACGTAAAAGCGTCCGTATCGGCCCAGCACGTTCGACGCCTGGTTGGCATTATTTTATGCCAAAGCGACCTCATCGCTCGGCCTTCGTCAGCGCAACACGCAGAGATGAAAACCGGGCGAGTCGGTCGCGCAAAACCTTCTTTGTCCCACGTATAATAAATCTTTATTTATAAAATGGTTGTACAAATTATAATACCAAATTATAATGAAATAAAAAGCACCCAAAAAGGCGCGGAACGTAGAAAACTCCACCCCTCAGTGGAGGGAAAAAGACATAAAGATCAAATAAAAGCATAAAAGATTCGTGTCCAAAGAAATCATAGCCGACGCATCAAACGCTGGTTCAGGAATAATCAAAATATATAAGAACTATAATAAAAACAAAACTGTGAGGCACAGTAATATAGTAGTGGTAAAAAAGTAACCCATAAAAACCAAGTTTTTACAATACTACCAGACGCGTCGGAGTCATTCCTCAGTTGTATGAAAAAAACATTAAAAATTTGAAAAATCCAAAATTACACTATAATTATTTTTAAAAAATTAAAGAAAATTCGATAGATCATTTTGATCGTCGCCACGAGTCTGCTTGCAACGTTTCAGCTCGATTGGATCACGGGAAAAGGGTTAAACATCGATCCAAAGTTTTTTCGTCAGACAGACAGACAACCAGACGCCACGAGTTAAAATAAAGGAAGTAAAAATAGAAAACAGTAGAGTAAAAAATCATAATGAAGCATAGTAGGAGCATAGCAAAAATAAAAGCGTAGTATAGCAATAAAGACGTCATCGGAAATCATAGTAATCAATAATAAAATAAAGTGAAAGCATAATAATAAACATAAGTGAAAAACAGAAGTAAAGAACATAATAAAGCAATAATGAAAAATAAAGTATAAAGCAAGGTAACATATAAAAGCAACATAAAGATGATAACAGAATCATAAAGAAAAGAATATATCACAGCAACTACGGAGCAAGATCTCCCAGCGGGACACTCAATAAAGCCTATATACCTACAGATGCATCCCAATGTTTTTTTTTCTGGTTTCTGGAGACATACTGAATACTGAATACATACCTTTGGCCATATTTCACCACCTTGCTGGACAAGGTGATACATACCATAACGCAAGGAAATTACAAATACATATTAATGATACACAGAAGTAATAAATATATTAATTACTTGGTGCTTATGGTAATTCAGTGAGTAATGTCAAAGTCTGAATTGCTTCATGTGTTCGATGAATGCGGATATTTAAAACATTCTTATTTGGTAGAAGATGAAAAGATGTTCATAACGATAATAAAATACTTTTAAAAAACAAGCTTATATTTAAATGTAGTGGGTCAGGGTTGATAGAAATTAAAAAAACGGATTTATTTGATTTAAAACAGATTTTTTTAATATTACGATCATATTTAATTTGGAAGTCAGTTATTGTTGAGAAAAAACACAATATTTTTTTTGTTTATTTTAATTATTAACAAAATTAACAAAAATCAACATATTCGTTCTTCAAAATAGTCAGTATTTTTTAAAAAAACACTAGTATTTTGTCATATTTAACAAAAAATTAAGAAAATAAAAAAGACTTAAAATCAATAAATGAAAATAAAACCATCTGGGTTTCACCGCAGTTGCAATCACATATATTTACTTACAGACTTACAGATAACTTGTTATGATGTTATGTTTTTATTATTTTTGTAATTTGTTTGAATCTTTCGTTCGTAACTTTATAGTACATTTAAAAATATGCGAGGTTTTTTTTAAAATACTTTTTAGTAAGAATCATGGAATCTTCGATTTTGCGCTCACTGCCTTTCGTCCTTGTAAAATTTAATTTGTGAGAGTTGCAAAAAGATAGATCCAATGGTCTATCCTTTTGTAAGGACCTATCAGAGGACCTTTACCTTTTAAAGTCCCATCCAAGAGCACTATGTCAGTTTTGCTGTTTTTGTCAAAGCTGGACATCCTCGTCACGAGACCAGGACAGACACCCGTCAACACAGGTCACAGATCTACTAAAAAAAGGAAGAAGAAGACTTGGTCCCTGAAAAAATTTCATTCTTTTTTTGATTCTCCGAAATACAACTAACAAAAGCTCGTTCACATAGCGTTACATGACAGAAATGTGTCCACACGACATCTGTGAATTTTCAGCGCTACCTAACTCACACATGTGACGCCCAATTGAAATCTTGAGCTCTTTTTGAGACACCCTATATATTTTATTTATTTAAACACAAAAGTGAAGTAATGATTATGTTGTTTCGTGTTAAAGACATCAGAGGATTCGTTGAAGACAGACGAAAAAATTCATTTGTATTAATAAAAAGAAAACTCTTATAAACCGCTATTTATTGAATCATCAACATGTTTCGGGGCCATTGGTACTTTCATCGTGATACAGCGTATACCAAAAATTTAAATTGTAAGTATAGACATTAACAAAAACAAAAACTAAGTATGCAGGAGTTGAACAATTGTTTATAGGTTTACACCACTTTATTAGATGCAAGATCTAGATGTTTCGAGAACAATGTTCTCTATATATACAACTATACAACTCATACTGAATAAGTTCTTGTAACGCAACAAATAACTTTGTTTACACCACTAATAAACAGAGATGTGACTTATCTGAGATACAAGTATTTGAAATACAGATACAAGATACAAAATACGTATTTTCATCTTGTGAAAGAAATACTTTTTTGAATATTCATCGTGTATCTTGTATTTAGATACATTCTTTTGGTATCTTAGTATTTTGTAAATACTAAGATTCCTAAGATACTTTTTTCCAATAATGTACCTATAATAAGACCTCATCGAAGAAAAATGAGCGAAAAAATGTTTGAAGAACTCGTTTTACTTAAGTCTCAATTAAAACCTTAAAAATATAATATTTTATTTTGTCACATTTGCGCGATCAACGCGATTTATTCGTAAATAATTCACGTAAAAAAATAAACTTATATTCAATAAAATTTGTTTTCTTACAAAAGGATTTTATCTTTAAAAAGTATTTGGAAGATACCTATTTTGTATCTAGTATTTCACATACCATTCCAGAAAGTTATTTGTATCTGGTATTTGAAATACTTGATATTAAAGTATCTTACATATTGTATTACAGATACTATGTATAGGGTATCTTGTAAATTGGTGTATACAAAGTTATTTGAAACAATATTTTTTATATGCATGTTCTAAGAACACAATTACTGGGAAGGACTATAGGTGTCTCTATCATCGTCCATTCGAATATACGAATGAAACTGATTTAGTACATGCATATTATTATGCACAAATTTTTGATAATGTGTGGATGTTCTCACGGTGAAATTGGTGAACGTTGCATTGCGTAAAGTGATCACTTAAGCCAGCTCATTCAGGGCATGAGCCCTGGGCCACCATATAAAGACTTCCGTACAGGTTAACCATGTAAGTAGCTTCACATCAGTGAGGTTTCTACTATTTATCTTAATTAATTTTTATCCCTACGGGGACAAAATCCAGTTACTGTATCTTCAGAACATAACAATATTTTTAAAGTTATTGGACTTTAATTAATTAATTTAATCAAAACAAAGTGAAAATCTACCATCAGAAGAACTATTAAAGTGAAAACAATTTTAAAATGGAACTATTTGCAAAAAAATATAGATATTCTGTTATTTATTTGCGAGTACAATTTCTAAATCCTGGTTAATATCAAAAGAATGGATCGTTTCCAAAGGATGTATGTCAAAATAATTGTTTTTGATTTTTTAACATTTCTACACGTTTTACCTAAACAAAAATGATTGCAATCATAAAAGTAGTAAGAACTTTAAAAAATCGCTCTAATATATCGTCGCTGTATATACAGGGTTATTTGTAAAACATTAACAACCTCGCAGGACTATATTCCTGTCTTGATTATGAGTCGAAAATGCGCAAGCTTTTATGACCTAATATCAACAGTTAAGGAGATATGCGACATTAAAGTTTGCATTTATTTTTCTCAGTATTTATGACTTATTTTTTGTAAAACGTTGGACTATAATTACAGTAACTCAAATCAATTACAAAAATTCATTCGTTTCAATACAAGTTAAATAAAATGATAAAAACCCTGAAAATTCGAAGGTTTTTATTTAACTTTTATTAAAGAGAATGAATTTTTCATATTCGATATAAGTTTCTGTAATGACAGTCCAACGTTTTACAAAAAATAAGTCAGAAATATTGAAAAAAAAAATGCAAACTTTGATGTCGCATATCTCCTAAACTATTGATATTAGGTCATAATAGCTTGAACATTTTCGACTCATAATCAAGGGAGGAATATAGTCCTGCGAGGTTATTAATGTTTTACAAATAACTCTGTATAATAAATCCTACGTGACGTTTAGTACATTCTGAGATAAGCGAATAAAAACCGTTTTAAAAAATAATTTCACAGACTAGATTTATAAAAAATATTTTGAATAATTACTAGGCAGACCTCCCAGATGAGCGGTTCTGATTTTTTTAGTATATTTCCATTATTTATATGAGAAATTGACAAATTGATTCGTGTATCTCAGAATGTACTAAACGGCTCATAGGATTTATTATATAGGGTGTGCCAGAGCTAGCAGCAGAAACTTTGCCAGTAGATTCCTGCCTATGTTATGACTCTAAAATGTTCAAGCAACCATGGCCTAATATAAATAGTTATGGAGATATGCAATATCAAACTTTGCATTTTTTTTTTCATTATTTCTTACTTATTTTTTGCAAAAAGTTGAACTATCACCACTGTAACTTATATCAATTATGAAAAATTTATTCGCCTTAATACAAGTCAAATAAAATGGTTAAAACCTTGCAAAAATTGAAAAAAGTTAGAATATTTTGAGTTTGATCAAATCTTTCAGAACAGTGCTGGATTTATGTCACAGAGACATTATTAATCAATTAATGTATATTATAGATATCACAGAGACGAAACTGTATTTATTATGGGAAAGTAGGTATAGAAGTCATTTGGGTGTACATAGGACTTATGACCTATCGTTATGGTTGGCTTAAGTGATCACTTTACACAATGTAACATTCGCCATTTCCACCCATGATAGAATATACCATGCTTATTCATTTTTTGGAAGTTGTATATATGTTCAAATTGTGTGGAAAGCTTTCACATATGAGTTGTAAGCGCCTTTCCATGCGGCCTGTAGAAAGCCATTTTCATTCCCCTAAATCTCCACAGATGTCGCTAATGAGAAAATCTACAATTAATTTTTACGGAATTTTGAGAGCAATATACTTTATTGTGTACTGAAATTCATCCGAATACTTGCATTACACTAGGATACTATAAATGAATAAGCATGGTATATTCTATCATGGGTGGAAATGGCGAATGTTACATTGTGTAAAGTGATCACTTAAGCCAACCATAACGATAGGTCATAAGTCCTATGTACACCCAAATGACTTCTATACCTACTTTCCCATAATAAATACAGTTTCGTCTCTTGATATCTATAATATACATTAATTGAAAAAAGTTATTTTTTACAAGGTTTTTATCATTTCATTTTATTTGTATTGAAGAAAATGAATTTTTCATAATCGGTATAAGTTATTGTAATGATAGTCCAACTATTGGCAAAAAATAAGTCAGAAATATTGAAAAAAAAATGCAAACTTTGATTGCTTGAAGATTTTAGACTCGTAACATAATCAGGAATCTACCGGCCAAGTTTCTGCTGCTGGCTCTGGTACACCCTGTATATACAGTGACGATATGGGGATAATCATTCATCTTTTACCACCGACGAAAGTATTTTTCGCATTGACGCTTTATCAGTTACCACGGAGCTAATCGCGCCTCGGGTCGGCGCTCTGACGGGCCAAAACCATACACAATCGCACGGACGCCCACCGAGAAGGAAAAAACCTTCATTTCGTGATTGACCCTCGTGCGTCAGAGCCTCCCATTTAAGGATAGGCAGAGCGGAAGAGCTGGACAGTCGTTGCTTGTGCTCTGCCAGTGGAGTCCGTACACCGATCAGGTTAGTCCACAGGCTTCATTGATTATATTGACAATGCATAATTAACTACAGCCTTGATTGCGCATTCTGATACAGATATTCAGTGGAATAAAACTAGTTTTTCTTAATCATCGGAAGAGTCCGCAATATACTGCCGTGGGACGTCAGGTTTAGTTCAAGTTCAGTGATCGTTGTAGTTACTACTGTTGTGTTAAAAAAAAATTGAGTCAATAAATTTTCCGTTGTTATAAATCAACCATTATATATATATAAAATCGATTTCGGGATTGGCTGCAATATTTAAGTAGATTTTGTTTTTGTGAGTGTTTTTCTTACTTTTTTCTCTAGATCCAATATTAAGGAAGTTATGAAGTTTTTAAATTTTTAAACAAGACGGAAAATCAGGCTAGTTAGGAGCTTAACCAAAATACATTTAGAGTATTTTTTTTTAGATTTAAAATTCAATATATTCTCCTCATTCCTACATTTACGATAGTAATTAACCATCATAATATGTATCAATCTAGAGTTATTCCTCGTCAAAATTGAGGTTATAAACAAGATGTGCCAAAAAATAGCTTATGGAGATACATTTTCAATTACTCATATATGTACAGATATTTAGATAACTTTATATTCAGGTAAGCTTTTTAACGGAGGTTATTTTCAAGTTATCTCAGGCGTGATCAAAAAAAGTGCATCGAAATTTTCGGGAAATTTCGTCATTAGGCCCTGTGCAATGCTGAGTACTCCGATACCCTTGTGAAACGTTTCAAGTGTAGAAATTTTAAAGTTAATTAATTAATTACAATTGTCAAGTTCCTTTGAAACACACTAATTAGGTGAATATGCGACCATTTAAAAATCTGATCTTGTCAAAAGTTTTTGCCTTATACTGTGTGCATAGGTATATATGTGATTTAAATCTTTTTTTATAAAGATTGCGTTTAAAAATTTAATGCTCAACCATTTTTCTTAACCTTTCAAGACTATGGCTAAAGTAACGACGTTACGTTTTTCTAATAACAAGAAAATTTGCTCTAGTTTCCCGTGCACATTAATTTTCAAGGAATCTGACATATTTATTACACATTATAGAAAAGTATCATTTTTCTTTGTAATACATAGGTATACGGATTAGGTGAATAACTTCCGGAGATATATTTTTCTGGTTCAAATTTATAGAAAAAAAATTAATTGGGTGACATTAATATTTTTGATACAAATGTATATTTATTTATATCTATCATAGTTGAATAATCATTATTTATTAGGTACATACAATTTACAAATCTTTTTTCTGAAAAATTTTCCTGCATAATATGTGAGCAAAACTCCGTTTTTCAAAGTTAAAAATATTTATGGTGATGTTTCAAAACGTTAATTATTAATAAGTGTTTGCGGTGTTTATTTATTAAGGAAAAAATCCAATTTACAAAATATGATGATTCAATTACGTCTTAGGACGGGTTTTAAATGCTGGTTATACAATAATTAGAGATATGTAAACATACTTAAATAATCGAATTGTACATGCTAAAGTATATTCAATTTCGCCTGGATAAAAAAAAATAGCTTGCATTAACAATCTTAATTTGATTGGTCCACCGTGATGGTCCTGTGTCCACCACCACAGGACCATCTGAGTCCTTCCATCCTTTCTTAGGTCAACATTTTTTCTATGGTGTCTTCGTAACTGATAACATAGAAATATTTGAGACTTTTCGATGTTTAAGTCCTCTATGCGGTGAACAGTGCTTTGAATGCAATAATTTCTAATAGAAATATGTCTACCGAGGCAAAACTGGCGGTACATAATGGAGTTCTGGTACCGACACTAATGTATGGAAGTGAAGCCTGGAGCTGGCAGAAGAGGAACGAAAGTAGATTGAATGCAGTGGAGATGAGGTCCCTTAGACGTATGTGTGGTAAATCCATGTATGATAGAGTAAAGAATGAAGATATTAGGAATGAATGTAAAGCTGATCGTAGCATAATACAGAGAATAAAAATAGGGTCGCTCAGGTGGTTTGGGCATGTTGAGCGAATGAATGAGGAAAGAATGGTAAGAAAGATATATGATGCAAGTGTTGACGGCGCCAGAAAAAGAGGGCGACCACGGAAGACGTGGCATGACCAGATTAACCAGATACTGGAAGATGGTCCTGTTAGAAGTCTGAACAACCGTTGCATGCGAAGATGTATGAATGTAGACGAAGCGAAAGTTGTATGTCAGGACAGAAGAGTATGGCGCTCTATCCTCTCTGCCTACCCCCTCGGGGAAACGGCGTGATGGTAAGTAAGTAAGTAAGTAAGTAAGTCCTCTATGCTCGAGGCATTCGTTCTGCCGGCTAACCATGGTATGCGAAGCGTGTGTCGCCAGAACTATACTTCCAGAGCGTTCTTCCTGGGTTTCTCTCAGAGTCCACGATTTAGCACTATTGAGAAAGATTGAGGAGACGAGGTTCCTAACTAGTCTTACTTTTGTTTTTCTGGTTGTTCTTCTGTCCTACCAAAACTTTTTGAGATTGTCTACAACAGACTAAGTCGTTTATCGCTCCCCTTAATTTTTTTTCTAAAATAGAGATGCAAACACGGAATACGTATCACATCAATATTCTTACTATTTTCAAACTAAGCTAAACGCTTGTGTTATGAAAATAGGACTAACTTGCAAGTCTGGAGTGAGGTTCAAACCCGCGACCTTTGTATCACGAGGCGAGTGTCCTAACTAACCACAAGACCAACAAGCTACTCGTTTAAACAAATAAATTCTTTAATATTCATCT
Source organism: Agrypnia vestita (assembly GCA_016648135.1). NCBI lineage: Eukaryota > Metazoa > Arthropoda > Insecta > Trichoptera > Phryganeidae > Agrypnia > Agrypnia vestita. The sequence goes on along the minus strand of JADDOH010010948.1, from coordinate 7,915 downwards.
ATACTAATATTATAAAGAGGAAAGATTTGATTGTGTGTTTGAATTGAATAGGCTTCGAAACTACTGGACCGATTTGAAAAATTCTTTCACATTCAGGATCCTACATTATCCCTGATGAAAATAGGCTATAGAATATTTTCAAAAATGTTAGAGATCCGTATGAAAACTTCGATAATGTAACCCAACGTGTGAAAAAATTACGAAAAAAAAAACTTATATTGCGTACGCTGCGGAAATAATTGCCAATAGAACAAAGTAATGTACTACAGTTTTATAGAGGATATTAATATCTACAAAAAAGTCTTAGATACCATATATCTAAGTATTACAGTTATGTAACAATAACTTATGTTAACATTAGATGGAAACATTGTTTTTTAGAGAACAGTGCCACCCTTTGTTTTCCCTCACAAACTTATATTTTACTTAATCCTTAACCCGTGCAACGCCGGGTGCGACCAGCTAGTATAATAATAAAAATGTATTAAAATTTTGTTCAAAACTTCCGTTAGGTAGATTCATTGAATTTTCTGCAGCTCCTATGAATTCTTATCGAGTAATTAAAACTTATTTGTACACCCGCCGTGTCTACCGACTTATGTAGTCACAAACGTGACTATAATAACACTCTTTGTAAAATGTTCCGTTGAAAAAATCAAGATTTTATCAAGGTTCATGTTATTAACCAGTTTAAAGTGGGTAATTTGCATATTTAATGGACAAAAATCGTCATATCCGCAAACCGAATAAAAAAAATCATACAAGTCAAATATACCAGCATTTCCTTCAAGAGTATAACGATAACCTTGCCAAATATCAGGGTTGGATTTATTTTGAATAAGTTCTAGGACCAATATTGTTCATAATATACATTAGTGACAGAGGCGTGCAGTGGGAACATCGCAGCATGATTTTTACATAACCAATTATTTGGAAAAAAAATCGGAATACAACATATATTTGGTAATATTTCTATCAAAATTACTATCATAGTATTCATATTATAATATATCACTAAAATCTGTAGCAAAAATATTCGATTTCTATTTTTTTTTACAAAATATACATTTACAAAAAGTCATGCTTCAATGTTCCCACTGCACGCGCCTGATAATAGTTAAATATTGTAAAATTTGATTATTAGTGGATGACGCACTATTATACATATCAGGAGACAATTATAAATAAATCATAAACAAACTAAACTATGACCTTAATCAAATATCAATATGGTTGAAAATAAATAAATTGAAATGAAATATCAACAAAACAAAACTAACGAACATAGGAAATAAGAGAATACCAGATGCACCAACAATAATTATCGATGAGAAAGCAATCAAAGAAACTACTATTTTTGAAGTGCATTTTGTGAATTTGAAGTATCGCAAATTTTATATAGATTTGATTAATATTTAGGACAAAATGATCACTTAAGCCGGTTCATACAGGTTGTAAGCTCTAGGTCAACGTATAAAAGACTTCCATACATGTTTCTCATATAAGTAGACTTTTTAACTAATTTATCTTAATTAAATAATAAACCCGAAGAGAACAAATCCAATAATTGTGTTCTTAGAACTATATACAAAAATATTGTTTACTACCTATATTCGTTACTCATATTTAAAATAGGTAACAAGATTTGTTTTTACGACAAACATTTTTTTGCATTTCCGTAAATTATTACAGTTTAATTTTTTGCAAGTCATGGACAGGTTTTTCGCCGAAATTTAACGCGTATGAATTTCCATGAATATCTGCATTTTCCACACCATTCAAAATAAAACCAGTTTCGTGAGCCTTTCTTAATTATTAGTTGACTCATGTCGGTACAAAATATTTTATATTATACAAGGTGTCTCATAGCTAGTAGCTTAAACTTTACAAGTGGATACCTGCCTTGTTAATGAGTCAAAAATGTTCAAACAAACATGACCTAAAAGTTTTTCATTTTTTCAATATTTCTGACTTATTTTTTGCGAAAAGGCTATGCATCATTACGATAACTTACATGAATTATGGATTACAATATACGCAGAAAATTCATTTTCTTCAATAAAACTTCAATTTTTACAAGGTTATCATTTTATTCGACCTGTATTAAAGCGAATGCATTTATCATAATCGATACAAGTTATTGTAATGATACTTCACCATTTTGCAAAAAATAAGTCAGAAATATTTTTTTTTTTAAAAAAGTAGCTTGTTGGTCTTGTGGTTAGAACTCTCGCCTCCCGAACACCAAGTTAGTCCTATTTTCATAGCACAAGCGTTTCGCTCAGTTTGAAAATAGTAAGAATATTGATGTGACACGTATTCCGTGTTCGCATCTCTATTGAAAAAAAAATATTGAAAATAAAAAACGCCAACTTTGATATTGCATATCTCCATAACTGTCGACAATTAGGTCATGGTTGCTTTAACATTTTCGACTCATAATTAAGGCAGAAATACACCGAAAAGTATTGTGAACTAGCTCTGTTACACCCTGTATATGTACGTTAAATCCAATCTGCAGAATGAATGTCGATCCAATTTTTTTTTTATCTTTGATATGTAATCTTCCACTACCGCCTTCCTACTTTATTATTTTATTTGACTTTTATTGAAACGAATGAATTTTTCGTAGTCGATATAAGTTACAAGCCTCGAAAATTATTGAGGAGGCCAAGACCCACCAAGGGTTGTAGTGCCAAGAATGATGATGATGATGATGATGATGGTTATAAAACAATTTAACGGCAAACTTGGATGACACCCTCGTCCACCGCCAATCCATTTTACCATTTGACTGCGAATTCGGCGGAGCCTGTAACCACTAGGAGATGAGTCCCCAGGTGGCGGATAGGGGAAAGCTCGCTAGATATGGTGGGTAGGAGGGAAATAAAATACCTCTCGCAGACCAACAGGCAGTAGCGTCTAGCTACCAACAGCGTCTGTTCCCTATGTTAAGGGTGGCTGATTTCAAAATTCACCAACCCGTCTAGCAAGCCAAACCCCTTCCAAATGAAATGAGGGTACGGAAGAGGCATACATCCAGCAGTGGAGAAGAGAAGGCTGAGGAAGAAGAGAAGACTGGGCTACAAACAGCGTCTGTTCCTTATATTGAGGGCGGCTGATATCAAAACTCACCAACCTGTCTGGCAAGCGTGGTGTTTTAATGACAAACCCCTTCCAAATGAAATGAGGGTTTGGAAGTAGAGAGATGAAGGCTGAGGAAGAAGAAGAAGATGAGAAGATTGGGAATTCGTTGAAAGTCATCATTTCAATAAAGTTTCAAGAACACTTTGATCTCAGAAAAACATACAAAATGGCTCAGATCAAGATCCGGGCTGTGATGAATCACCTGTTTCTATAGATTTTTTTTTTATTTTATTATTTTTATTTTGAACTCTAAGATGATTTAAATGCTACGCGGGGAAAAATTGAGCTAAACTGGCCGTAGTATTGGAGCTACAAAAATTTGGGAATGATGAAACGCTAGTATTGGGAGGGAGCTAGTAGCGATTGATCGGATATAGGTTACGAGCAGTTAATATTCAATTCTTATAAAACATATTAATCTTGTGGTAAAGCCGCGTTTGGTACAAATGGTTGACGATCGGCGCGGTCCGAGCGGTCCACATGTGCTTCCCAAAAAAAATACTGAACACGGCTTTCGTAGATTTGGGTCGCGATTATTGCGTTTAGGGCCGTTAAAAAACCGATTAACGTCTACTCTAAGGTGACGATGATATTGACAGTTCCACGAGGTTTCTGAATTATAGACTTTTTTGCTGTGGTTTTGAAACCGCTTAAACGTCATTAATCGCCTTCTTAAGTGGATTGCCGCGCAAGAGAGATAGCAGAATATGAGCAAAGGCAAGGAAGGCAGGTCCTAATCGGGGGATCGCGAGAGGAAAACGCCCATAAATAATTTGTAATAACACGGATTAAAACGTATACGATATACCAGAGGGGTGACCTTAACTGAGCGGATAATGATTTATTTTCGTTTCGCGGGAATCGGATAACGTAGGCAGATAGAAAAGTTAACTATAATTCTATTATATTTATCTGTAGACTAACGCTCTTCAGGCTTTTACAACAGATAGGTAATTGTGCAATGACGGTATGTACGGTTAGGAAAGAGATAACGATAACGTGTAAGCATATTAATGGCACGACAAGAAAATAATATACTCGAATATAGATACAATATATTAACTATGTAATCACTACAAACCTGCCCTACGTTAGCGTAGTTTCAACAGGACGGGTAACGTGTATACGATTGGCTGTTCTAGCTCAGATTTCGCCGGGTTTGCTAGTAATAACCACAAAACATAATTGGAACAAGTGTATTCAATTCAATTCAATTCAATTCAATTTATTTCATGATAATATGTACATGACAAACAAAATGTTTAAGGCATACATATTAGAAGTATATATCAAAAATGAAAATATTTAATAAATTAAAAATAACATAAATCTGGTCAAAGGTGTAGGAGAATCCCGCTTCGGAAAACCCCCTCAGACACATGGAATATATCAATACCCAAAGCGATTTTGTTCAGCATGGCTGTGGCTCTTCCAACAGGCATAACCATCGGCAGGTTGGTCCTGTATATTGGAATGTGAAACAATCTATGCTGACGATGTCTAGTGTAATTATCAGGAGCATACAAACCAATGCTCTGCATAATTTGAGGATTATCAATCATACCGCGCAACAATCTAGATAAGAATATTGCAAATAAAATAATATGAATTTGCGGCCCATATACACATGAAATAAAAGGATAAAGCATATGGGAATCTTATAGATGGATGGATAAATGAAACAAATATATATAGGAGTAAATGCAAGTAAAAAGCAAGCATATAAGTACCAAAAACATAGGAGAACATAGTGTGATAGAAATTCGAAGACGGGAGGAACAATAATGTGAAGTGGAACGGATATAGCAAGAGCATGTAATAATGATAAACGTACAAATACAGACAACTACTTGAGACCGATTCGACAGATACTAGCAATCTTTCAACACACCTCTAAGAACATGGTGAGCGGTATATAGTTATCAGCGGAGGCGTCCAGTGCCTTGGCAATAATGAGCACTGAATTAATCCGACGCCTTGCCTGCGGCACTGGAGGTTTATTTACTTATTTGTTTTATTTGTTTTCATTTATTGGGTTTCTTACAGCCATATAATTAATCAATCTTTGAAGAAAAGACAATAATTGATGCACAGAGTTTTGGGCCAATTACGCGAAAACACATACATACAATCGATAAAAGAATAATAAAAACATGTCCAATAGTGGGTTGTGTGAGTGTGTATCTGTGTGTTTATTTATTTGTTTATTTATTTTGTTTTGGGAAAAAAATTAAAAGCAAAACGATCTTAAAAATCTTCCACTGAATTTAAAAATTTAATTTAACTTACATTAATAGTTTATTGTGTTATAGCGAATAGTACTCTTCCAGTATTATATTGTTCGAGAATATTCACTGTCTATGTAACATAGTTATCTTGTGGATCAATCTTACTGCCAATAAAAATAATAATAAATGGTTACAAATTATGTTTAAATTCCGCAACGGAGGGAGCTAATACGTCCCTGTGCACGCAGAGTCGCGGCCAAAAGACAGGATTCATTGGATGGTTCACGAGAAAAGATCGCCCAAAATTAATTTAAAATTAGGTATAGTACCTTTGGATGATTGTTATATCTAGGTATGCAGTGTGCACGTGGTGAATATATGGAAATTGATCCCATGATATAGCGGCCAAGAAACGTTAAATTTCCGATAAAGACGAGTGGAAATACGAGGGAACGGGGCATAATAATGGTAGATAATGAAGAAACATCAACTATGATTAGGGGAGTACCCGATAGATTGTAGTTACGGTTGATCAAACGACAATATGGACTGAACTTAGAAATTAAATATTAAAAATTAATTATCGCGCTTGTGAAGCGAGTTCAATTCGTCCGAAGCCACTGAGTCCGTCCCAAATAGGCACAGGGATGGAGACAGAGATGGCAACAGGAGGTGGGATCAACTGACATATCCGAGTGGAGATATGGTTTTTTTTTGCCAAATTGAATCTTAGGAACAAAGATTTTGGTTTCAAGGAAAGTAGGATATTGAAAATCCTGGAAACACACGACTTAGGACCTTTGGCTGCTAGGGGGGGTTTAAAATGTCAAGACACAGCAGAAATCAGGCAGTTGGTGACGGTCTACGAGAGCGCAAAATCTGCGTCGGTTGTTTTTTCGAGTGATAGAACCGTGAGTGAAAGTTACCGTCGACTTAGAGTGCCTCAGTGTGGAAATTATAGTGTAACTTCAAGTGAAAGTGGTATACGGGTAAATATACCCTTCGACATTGCTCACGATAAAAGAAAAGGGGGGTACGGGTTTGATTTTATTTTATAAAGGGTAATTAATTTGGCATATTAGAACTTCGGAAAGTACTGCGCTTTATTAAGTTGATTAGTCCGGCATATATAGAACTGATATTTGCAGATCTCCGGAAACTAGCTGTGCGTTATAAAGATACCTATTTTATGCTAAACACGCGGGAAATTGTTAATAAATCTTGTAAAAATACCTATCTTATGCTAAATACGCGAGGTCCTGTTAAAAGAGTTTTAACTCAGAGTACGGGATTGATTTTATTTTATAAAGGTAATTAATCTGGCATATCGGAACTTCGGAAATCACTATGTTCTATAAAGTTAATTATTTTTGTCGTCTTACTAGGTTCACAGAATAATATTCGCAGAATTTCAGGAAACGGTAGAGTTCAAATTTAGTTAAATTCTCGTTTTACTAAGTATAGTATTGGCGGATCTCTGGAAACTAGCTGTGCGTTATAAAGATACCTATTTTATGCTAAACACGCGGGAAATTGTTAAAAGATAAAAGGGTTGTTACTAACAGATTCGATTTTAAATAAGTCTTATAAAATTACCTATTTTTTGCTAAAATTTAATTAATTTAACTTGGTCACATTTTAATTTTTACATTTGTAAGGCATATAATATTTCGTTATATGAAATGTTTCGATTAGACCGGGTTTATTTTAGTTATCGAAAGAATATTTAGTTTATTTTAATAATTTTTTTTGTTTATGGTTAATAGTAAGAGTCCGTTAAAATTATAGCGAATAAATTCTGGGATTAAAATACGTTTAGTGAAAAATATATAGCTGATCTCGCGGGGTATCAGGTTCAGCCCATAATAATCTAGATTTTCATTTCGTTTAAAAGTATATAGAGTAATTCCGTGAGAATCGGGGTTTATTTACAATTTTACAGATGTATGAGATTTCATTATTCTAAAAAATTATATAAAATAGTCTCGTGGGGGCCGGGGTTTATTTACGGTATACAGAAGTACAAGTCTCACCATTTTATAAAGTATATAAAATTGTTTCCGTTCGGCCCGGGTCATCTTATATTATATAGGAAAACATAGGTCCCGCGCTATTGGGGAAAGTTCGGGAAGTTGTAAAAAGGAAAAAAGGAGTCGTTACTAACAGATTCGATTTTAAATAAGTCTTATAAAAATACCTATCTTTTGCCAAATACGCGAGGTCTCATTTTAATTTTACATTTGTAAGGCATATAATATTTCGTTATATGAAATGTTTCTATTAGACCGGATTTATTTTAGTTATTGAAAGAATATTTAGTTATTTTAATAATCTTTTGTTTATGTTTAATATTAAGAGTCCGTTAAAATTATAGCGAATAAATTCAGGGATTAAAAAAAATACGTCATGATTTAGCCTATAATAATCTAGATTTTCATTTCGTTTAAAATTATAAAATTATGGAGATCGGGGTTTATTTACAATTTCACAGATGTATAAGATTTCATTATTCTAAAAAATTATATAAAATAATCTCGTGA